>PVIY010003740.1:10264-109883 GCA_004026745.1 Myrmecophaga tridactyla
ATTATTTTTATTCCATATGTTCTACTCTTCTGTTGATATAGTAGCTAAAAGGAGCATCAGACACAAGGTTTTCACATTCACAGAGTCTCATTGTGAAAGCTATATCATTGTTCAATCATCATCAAGAAACATGGCTACTGGAACACAGCTCTACATTTTCAGGCAGTTCCCTCCAGCTTCTCCACTACATCTTGAACAACAAGGTGATATCTACTTAATGCATAAGAATAACCTCTAGGATAACCTCTCTACTCTGTTTGGAATCTCTCAGCCATTGACAGTCTCATTTCACTCTTCCCCTTTTGGTCGAGAAGATTCTCTCAGTCCCTTGATGTTAATTCTCAGCTCATTCTAGGGTTTTTCTCAGTCCCTTGATGCTGAGTCTCAGCTCATTCCAGGATCTCTGTCCCACGTTGCCAGGAAGGTCTACACCCCTGGGAGTCATGTCCCATGCAGAGAAGGGGAGGGTGGTGAGACTGCTCATCATGTTGGCTGGAGAGAGAGGCCACATCTGAGCAACAAAAGAGGCTCTCTTGGGGGTGACTCTTAGGCCTAAATTTTAAGTAGACATGATCTATCCTTTGTGGGGTTAAGTTTCATATGAACAAACCCCAAGACTGGGGGCTCAGCCTGTAGCTTTTGTTGTCCACACTGCTTGTGAGAATATCAAGAAGTCAACTTGGGGAAGTTGAATTTCTCCCCGCTCTCACCATTCCCCGAAGGGGGCTTGCAAATACTTTTCCAGTCACTGATCAAATCACTCTGGGATTCATCGGGGCATCACTCTGGACAAACCAACAAAATCTCATGTGCTATCTGAGATTCCAAGTACTTATGACATTCAAACTATCTACATGAGTTATATTAGGAAGTGCTCTAGTCAAAACATAAATTTTGTAACAAATAAACATTTTTTACTTTAGTCTCACACCTAAGGTGATATTTTAAAGTATTAATTATCATCTATTTTCAGCACCTTGCAATAATGACATTCCTTTGTTCTTCCTCATGCAAAAACATTTTTAAAATTTGTACATTGTACATTTCACTATTATTATACACTCCAGGCATTCTGGATTATACCATCTCGATCTTTAACATCTATCTTTCTTTCTGAATTCATTAATATGTATCTTTTTAAAAAATATTTTTATTGTACTCAACAAACAAACATACCATTCTGTACATGGTGTACAATCAGTGGCTCACAGTATCATCACATAGTTGTATATTCATCACCATGATCATTTTTTTGAACATTTGCATCTCTAGCAAAAAAAGGAAAAAGGAAACACTCATACATGCCATACCCCTTACTCCTCCCTCTCATTGACCAATAGTATTTCAGTCCACTAAATTTATTTTAACCTTTTTTTCCCCTATTATTTGCTTATTTTTTATCCATATTTTTACTCATCTGTCCATACCCTAGATAAAAGGAGCACCAGACACAAGGTTTTCACAATCACACAGTCACATTGCAAAAACTGCATCATTATACAATCATCTTCAAGAAGCATGGCTACTGGAACACAGCTCTACAGTTTCAGGTACTTTAGTCTCTCTAGTGCACCATAAACTAAAAAGGGGATATCTATATAATGCATAAGAATAACTTCCAGGATAACCTCTTGATTCTGTCTGAAATCTCTCAGCCACTGACAATTTCTTTTGTCTTATTTCTCTCTTCCCCCTTTTGGTTGAGAAGGTTTTCTCAGCCCCTTGTTGCTGAGTCCCAGCTCATTCCAGAATTTCTGTCCCATATTGCCAGGGAGGTTTACAACCCTGGGAGTCATGTCCCATGAAGACGGGGGAGTGTAGTGAGTTTGTTTGCCATTTGGCTTAGAGAGAGGCCACATCTGAGCAACAAAAGAGGTTCTCTGGGGGTGACTCTAAAGTCTAATTTTTAAAAAAAATATTTTTATTGACAAAATAACATACAAACACAAACATTCTGTGGAACTATTTTGTGTGACACTGTAATGGTGGATACATGTTGTTGGGGAATGAATCATGTGCCCCACAAAAGACACATTCAGTTTCCAACCCCTGGTCCTGTGGGTGTGGACCCACTGTAAACAGGATCTCTTAAAGAGATTGCTTCAATTAAGGTGTGGTATAAGAATCAGTTTGGGCTTAACGCAAAATGAAATTTATAAACAGAATGAAATTCAGACAGAAAAAGAAGTCATTGGAAGCTCCTAGAAGCTGGAAATCAACAGAACCCAGAAGAGAAAGAAGTCGCTGTGGCCTTGAGCATTGCCATGTGATGGAAAAGCCAAGGAACCTCAGACTGCCAGCTAGCCAGAAGAAACTGACCTAGGAGAAAGCTTCTGAAACCATGAAACAATAAATTCTTGTTGTTAAGCCAAAAAAAAAAACCACCCACAAACAAACAAACAAAACACAAACATTCTTAACATATGAACATTCCATACTTGGTGGCCAATCAATGGCTCACAATATCATCACATAGTTGTATATTTATCACCATGATCATTTCTTAGAACATTTGCATCACTCCAGAAAAAGAAATAAAAAGAAAAAACTTATGTATGTTTGTACCCTTATGTATGTACCCGTTACCCCTCCCTCTCATTGACCACTAGTATTTCCATCTACCCAATATATGTATGTATTTATTTTTAACTTTTTTATTGTAAAGTATAACATGTATACAAAGAAAAGAAATAAAAAAGCAATAGTTTTCAAAGCCACTCTTCAACAAGTGGTTTAAGGACAGAGCCCAGAGTTTGTCCTGGGCTACCATATGATCCTCTCATATTTTTCCTTCTAGCTGCTCCAGAATATAGGAGGCTAGAGGGCTTAAATATTTTGTTGTCATCACAAGCGACTTTTTTTTCTCCCTTTTCTGTGAAAGATAAGATATATACAAAAAAGCTATAAATTTCAAAGCATAGCACAGTTAATTGTAGGACATATTTCAGAGTATGACATGGGTTACAATTTCACAATTTTAGGTTTTTACTTCTAGCTGCTCTAAAATACTGGAGACTAAAAGATAGCAATTTAATGATTCAGCATTCATATTCCTTTGTTAAATCCTGTGTTCTCTGTATAACTCCACCATCACCTTTGGTTCTTCCATCCCTCTCTTTAGCGGTGTTTGGGCTATGGCCATTCTAAATTTTTCATATTGGAAGGATCTGTCACTAATATGGGGGAGGGAGGTGGAACTATCTGATGTTCTGGAGAGGCTGGGCTAGGTTTCAGGACTTACATTCACCAAGGACCCATCTGGAGGTTGTAGGTTTCTGGAAAGTTACTCTAGTGCATGGACCCCTTGTGGAATTTTATATATTGCCTTAGGTATTCTTTAGGATTTACTCAATATATTTTAACCTTTGTTCCCCTATTTTTTTTTTTCTATACCCCTGTTGTAATTTGCTAGCTGCTGGAATGCAACACACCAGAGAGGGATTGGCTTTTAATAAAAGGGGATTCATTTCATTAGTTCTTCAGAGGAAAGGCAGCCAACTTTCAAATGAGGTTCTTTCTTATGTGGGAAGGCTCAGGGTGATCTCTGCTGGCCTTCTCTCCAGGTCTCCAGGTTCCAACAACATTCCCCGGGGTGATTCCTTTCTGCTTCTCAAAAGGCCTGGGCTGAGTTACTTATGCTGAGATGAGGTATGCTGAGCTGCTTGGGCTGTGCTAAGTTGTGCTCTTTCATTTAAGCACCAGCCAATTAAACATCACTCATTGCAGCAGGCATGCCTCCTAGCTGACTGCAGATGTAATGAGCAACAGATGAGTTTCACACATCATTGGCTCATGTCCATAATAACAGAAGTAGGCAGCTTCACCTGGCCAAGTTGACAACTGAATCTAACTACCAAACCCCTTACCATTCCCCTTCATTGATCAGTAGTATTTCAATCTACTCAATTTATTTTAACCTTTGTTCCCCCTATTATTTATTTTTATTTTTTAAATTAAAAAATATTTTTTAAACATAACATAAAAACATGAACATTCTTACCATATGATCATTCCATTCTTGGTATATGATCAGTAACTCAAAGTATCATCACATTAGTTAAATATTCATCACCATGATCATTTCTTAGAACATTTACATCAATTCAGAAAAAGAAATAAAAAGGAAAAAGAAAAAACTCATACATACCATACCCCTTACCCCTCTCTCTCATTGATTGCTAGTATTCCATCTACCCAATATATTTTAGCCTTTGTTCCCCTATTTTTTTCTATACCCCTTATTACTCCCTTTCATTGATCACTAGCATTTCAATCTACTAAATTTATTTTGACATTTGTTCCCCCTATTATTTATTTCTTTTTAATCCCTATGTTTTACTCATCTGTCCATACCCTAGATAAAAGGAGCATCAGACACAAGGTTTTCACAATCACACAGTCACATTGCAAAAGCTATATCATTATACAATCATCTTCAAGAAACATGGCTACTGGAACACAGCTTACAGTTTCAGGCACTTCTCTCTAGCCACTCTAATACACCATAAACTAAAAAGGGGATATCTATATAAAGTGTAAGAATAGCCTCCAGAATAACCTTGACTCTGTCTGAAATCTCTCAGCCACTGACACTTTGCTTTGTCTCATTTCTCTCTTCCCCCTGTTGGTTGAGAAGGTTTTCTCAATCCCTTGATGCCGAGTCCCAGCTCATCTCAGGATTTCTGTCCCATGTTGCCAGGGAGGTTTATACCCCTCGGAGTCATGTCCCACATAGAGAGGGGAAGAGTGGTGAGTTTGCTTGCTATGTTGCCTGAGAGAGAGAGGCCACATCTGAGCAACAAAAGAGGTTCTGGGAGGGTGACTCTTAGGTCTAATTTTAAGTAGGCTCAGTCTATTGTTTGTGTGTATAAATTTCATATGAACAAATCCCAAGACTGAGGGCTTGGCCTATTGATTTGGTTGTCCCCACTGCTTGTGAGAATATCAGGAAATCTCCAAATGGGGAAATTAAAATTTCCCCCTTTCAAACCATTCTCCCAAGAGGATTTTACAAATACTCTTTTATTCACTCTTTTATTCTTTTGTTCAAATCACTCTGGGATTTATTAGGGCATCACTCTGGACAAACCTACAAAATCTCATGCCCTATTCAAGGTTCCATGAACTTATGGTGTTCAATTAAACTGTCCATATAAGTTATATTAGGAAATGCACTAGTCAAAATATAAATTTTGCACCAAATAAACATTTTTTGCTTTAGTCCTCACAGAAGTAGAAGTTTTAAAATATGGATGACCATCTATTTTCAGCCCCCTGTGATATTGACATTCCTTTGTTCTTCCTCATGCAAAAGATTTTTTACTGTAGTTCTTCCAAATGAACAGTTAATTCCTCAATTTTTGCTCTTTCTTCTTTTTTGATATAAACATTTAGGGCAATAAATTTTCCTCTTTGCACTGCCTTTGCTGTATCCCATAAATTTATTTTATTTTTATTTTTTGTATCCCATAAATTTTGATATGTTGCATTTTCTTTTCATTTGCCTCAAGGTATTCACTGATATCTCTTTTAATTTCTTCCTTGACCCACTAGTTGTCTAAGAGTATGTTTGTTAGCCTCCATATATTTGTGAATTTTCTGGCCCTCTGTCTGTTATTGATTTCCAACTTCCTTCCTTTATCATCCGAGAAAATGTTTTGTATGATATCAGTCCTTCTAAATTTATTGAAACTTGCTTTGTGACCCAGCATGTGGTCTATCCTTGAGAATGATCCATGAACACTTGAGAAAAAGGTATATCCTGCTATTGTGGGGTGTAATGTTCTGTAAATGTCAATTAAGTCCAGTTCACTTATTGTATTATTCAGATTCTCTGTTTCGTTATTGATCCTCTGTCTAGATGGTCTATCCATTGATGAGAGCAGGGAACTGAAGTCTCAAACTATTATGGTAGATGTGTCTAATTCTCTTTTCAGTGATGTCAGTGTTTGCCTCATGTATTTTGGAGCACTCTGGCTCAGTTCATAAATATTTATGATTGTTATGTATTCTTGTTAAATTGTTCCTTTTATTAATACATAGTGTCCTTCTTTGTTGCTTTTCATTGCTTTACATCTGATATCTAGTTGTTGGATATTAGTATAGCTACTCCTGCTCTTTTCTGATTGTTGTTTGCATGAAGTATCTGTTCCCGGCCTTTCACTTTCAACCTATTTTTGTCCTTGGGTCTAAACTGAGTCTCTTGTAGGCAGCATATAGATGGGTTCTGTTTAAAAATTCATTCTGCCAGTCTATATCTTTTTATTGGGGAGTTAATAACACTTTGTGTTATTACTGTAAAGTCAGTACTTTCTTCTACCATTTTTCCTTGTGCATTTTATATATTGTTCTAGTTTGCTAGCTGCCGAAATGCAATATACCAGAAATGGAATGGCTTTTAAAAAGGTGAATTTAATAAGTTGCCAGTTTATAGTTGTAAGGTTGAGAAAATGTCCCAATTAAAACAAGTCTATAGAAATGTCCAATCAAAGGCATTCATCCGGGGAAAGATATCTTGGTTCAATAAGGCTGATGTTCAGCGTTTCTCTCTCAAGTAAGAAGGCACATGGCGCACACAGTCAGGGCTTCTCTCTCAGCTAGAAGGGCACATGGTGAACATGGTGTCATCTGCTAGCTTTCTCTTGTGACTTCTGGTTTCATGAAGCTTCCCGGGAGGCGTTTTCATTCTTCATCTCTAAAGGTCACTGGCTCATGGATACTCTGCTTCGCAGTGCTGCAGCATTCTCTGCTCTCTCTGAATCTCTCTTATTCTCCAAAATGTTCCCTCTTTTATAGGACTTCAGTAAACCAATCAAGACCCACCCCAATAGGTGGAGACATGTCGTCACCTAATCCAGCTTAAAAACCACTCTTGATTAAATCACATCTCCAGGGAGATGATCTGATTACAGTTTCAAGCATACAGTATTGAATAGGATTCTGCCTTTATGAAATGGGATTTAGATTAAAACATGGCTTTTCTAGGGGACATACATCCTTTCAAACCAGCACATATGTCATATCTAATTTTCCCCCCTTTTTTTCCCTTTACTGATAATCTTCATTTCTACACTCTTCTCCACACCTCTCTCTCCTGTCTTTTCCTGTCTGCCTGTAGTGCTCCCTTTAGTATTACTACAGGGCTGGTGTTCTAGTTTGCTAGCTGCCAGAATGCAATATACCAGAAATGGAATGGCTTTTAATAGGGAGAATTTAATGAGTTGCTAGTTTACAGTTCTAAGGCTGAGAAAATTTCCCAATTAAAACAAGTTTGTAGAAATGTCCAATCAAAGGCATCCAGGGAAAGATACCTTGGTTCAAGAAGGCCAATGAAGTTCAGGGTTTCTCTCTCAAGTGAGAAGGCACATGGCGAACACAGTCAGGGCTTCTCTTTCAGCTGGAAGGGCACATGGTGAATACGGCATCATCTGCTAGTGTCTTCTCCTGGCTTCCTGTTTCATGAAGCTCGCTGGGAGGCGTCTTCCTTTCTATCTCCAAAGATCGCTGGCTGGTGGACTCTCTGCTTCGTAGTATCACTCTCTCTGAATCTCTCATTCTCCAAAATGTTTCCTCTTTTATAGGACTTCAGAAACTAATCAAGACCCACTCAAATGGGTGGAGACATATCATCCCTTAATCCAATTTAACAACGACTCCCGACCAAATCACATCATCCAGGGAGATGATCTCACCACAGTTTCAAACATACAGTATTGAATACAGATTATTCTACATTTAAGGAATGAGTTTTATATCAAAACATGGCTTTTCTTAGGGGGCATACTTCCTTTCAAACCAGCACAGCTTGTCTCTTGGTCACAAATTCTCTCAGTAATTGTTTGTCAGAAAATGTTTTACTCTCCCCCTCATTTTTGAAGGACAATTTTGTTGGATATAGAATTCTTGGTTGACAGTTTTTCTCTTTTAGAATCTTAAATATATCATAATACCGTCTTCTTGCCTCCATGGTTTCTGTTGAGAAATCCACACAGTTTTACTGGGCTACCCTTGTATGTGATGGATTGCTTTTCTCTTGCTGCTTTCAAAGTTCTCTGTATTTGACATCTGACAGTCTGATTAGTAAGTGCCTTGGAGTATGTCTATTTGGATCTATTCTGTTTGGGTATGCTGCATTTCTTGGATGTGTAATTTTATGTCTTTCATAAGAGATGGGAAATTTTCAGTGATAATTTCCTCCATTAGTTTTTCTCCTCCTTTTCTCTTCTCTTCTCCTTCTGGGACACCCACAACACATATATTAGTGTAGTTCTTGTTATCATTCAATTCCTGGAGGCCCTGCTCATATTTTTCCATTCTTTCCCCTATATTTTCTTTGTGTGTCAGATTTCAGATGTCCAGTCCTCCACTTCACTAATCCTATCTTCTTCCTCTTCAAATCTAATGTGGGTTTCCATTGATTTTTTTTTTTAAATCTCTTCTACTGTGCATTGCATTGCCATAAGTTCTGTGATTTGTTTTTCAGACTTTTAATTTCTCCATTTTGTTCCCTCAACTCATTGATTTGATTTTTCATGAGATTTTCCATGTCTATTTGAACATCCTGAATTAGTTGTTTCAATGCCTATATCTCATTTGAATTGTTGGTTTGTTCCTTTGGGCCGTATCTTTGATTTTCCTGGAATGACTCGTTATTTTTATTTTTTTTTTTGCTGGTGTCTAGGCATTTATTTCCGTAATTAGTTTACTCTTTTACCTAGATTTTCTTGTTGGATTGTTTTGTTCTCTATTCTTTGACATTCAGCTTAGCTTATTCTAGACTTCTAGCATAAGTTTTGTTTAACAAATCAGAATTTTTCAGTTCTTGTTTTTCTGTTTCTTATTCTGCCTATATGGAGCCATTTTTTTTAGAAGGGTCTACTTGAGGGTGAGACCCAGCAGGTTGACAGACTTTCCTATGAAGCCTCTAGATTCTGTTTTTCCTGTCCTGCCCAGTATGTGGTGCTTATCTGCCTGGGGTTTCCCACTTGCATAAAGTGATGCAGTACCTTTAACTTCAGCAGATTCTCCTTGCTAGGGGTGTGGTTGAAACAGAGGAGAGGTTGTAGCCTGGCTTTAATCACTTTAGTTATCCAGACCCTGGGTCTGAATTCCTTGAGGGAGGGAATCCACCTGAATTAGGCCCCACCCATCTCCTGGGGAAGGCACAGCCTTCAGGGAATTAACTCCTTTCACCTGACCAGCTGCTTTGTGTCTCAGCCAAGCTTAATTTCACCCTTGCCTGGGGCAGTTGAAACAGTAGAAGCCTTGCAGTTGTATCTAATGAGCTGTTAAGTAGGAGAAACAAAGCACACACAAAAAATCCTTTTCAGAGCTGGACCCCCATTCCTCAGATTTGTTAATTGAGAGCTTAAGTTGGTAAATTGCTCTATGTATCTACAGGCTCCATGTGCCCCACCTCCCTTTATTTATTTATTTTTTAAATATTTTGTGCTGTCCTATCCAAAAAGCCTCTATTTTGTTTTGTGTATTTTGTTTTTTTTTCCCGTCAGCCCTGCTCCTTCTCTGTTGGGGCAAAAACTCCTAGTATCTTTAGCTCTTATTGGAAGTTTATCTGAGCTGGGGCCTATTTTCAGTAGTCAGAATTTGTTAATTAATTCCACAATTGGGGCTTGGTTGAGCTAAGCCCTTGCTGCTAGTAAAGTCTCTTTCCTTTCCCCTCAGGGAAAAACCCTCTGGGGGAGCGGTGCCAGCCTTCATGGCTTGGGGGATTTACACTTTGGGAGCACAGCTGGTTCAACATGTGCAGACTGGTGTACACTGTGTGTCAGGTCACTGATGTGGCACCAGCAGTGTTCTGTGCTGTTCCTGGCTTTTTACTCCTGCTCTGGTGGATGAACTAAATTCCACACCTCACTAAGCTATCATCTCGGACTAATCTGTATCTTATTTACAGAGTTACTATTATTACTTTTTGAGATTAATTTTTTTGCATGTGTGTTTGATTAATTTTTAAAATTTTATTTATTAATTAAAAAAATTAACAAACCAAATAAAACATCAACATATATAATCAGTAATTCACAATATCATCACTTAGTTGCATATTCATCATTTCTTAGAACATTTGCATTAATTCAGAAAAAGAAATAAAACAAAAACAGAAAAAAAAGATTATACCTACCATACCCTTTACCCCTTGCCTTCATTGATCACTAGTATTTCAAACTAAATTTATTTTAGCATTTGTTCCCCCTATTATTTATTTTTATTCCATATGTTCTACTCATCTGTTGACAACGTAGATAAAAGGAGCATCAGACACAAGGTTTTCATAATCACAGTCACATTGTGACAGCTATATCATTATTCAATCATCCTCAAGAAACATGGCTACTGGAACACAGCTCTACGTTTTCAGGCAGTTCCCTCCAGCCTCTCCATTACATCTTGAATAACGAGATGATATCTACTTAATGCATAAGAATAACCTCCAGGATATCCTCTCGACTCTGTTTGGAATCTCTCAACCATTGACACTTTGTCTCATTTCACTCTTCCCCCTTTTGGTCGAGAAGGTTTTCTCAATCCCTTGATGCTAAATCTCAGCTCATTCTATGGTCTTTCTCAATCCCTTGATGCTGAGTCTCAGCTCACTCTAGGATCTCTGTCCCATGTTGCCAGGAAGGTCCACACCCCTGGGAGTCATGTCCCACATAGAGAGGGGGGAGGGTGGTGAGATTGCTTGTTGTGTTGGCTGGAGAGAGAGGCCACATCTGAGTAACAAAAGAGGCTCTCTTGTGGGTGACTCTTAGGCCTAAATTTTAAGTAGACTTGACCTATCCTTTTTGGGGTTAAGTTTCATATGAACAAACCCCAAGACTGGGGGCTCAGCCTGTAGCTTTGGTTGTCCACACTGCTTGTGAGAATATCAAGAATTCAACTTGGGGAAGTTTAATTTCTCCCCGTTCTTGACAGAGTTATTTTTAATGGATGGATTTGTAAGACTGTACTTTTTTTTTTTTCCCCATGGGTAGGCTCTGGGAACTGCACTCGGGTCTCTGGTATGGCAGGCAAGAATTCTGCCACTGAGCCACCACTGCACCACCCACTGTTAATTTTTTGTGTCTTCCTTTTATAGAAAACAGTAAATTTCAAAGCACATTGCAACAATTAGTTGTAGAACAGATTTCAGAGTTTGGTATGGGTTACAATTCCACAATTTTAGGCTTTTACTTCTAGCTGTTGTAAAATATTGGAGTCTGAAAGAAATGTCAATATAATGATTCAGCAGTCATACTCATTTGTTAAACTTGACCTTCTCTGTATAACTCCACCATCACCTTTGATCTTTCTCCCATTCTTTAGACTATTTGGGCTATGGCCATTCTAACTTTTTCATGTTGGGACAGTTAATAATATAGGGTAGGAGGATGGAACTAGTTGATGTACTGGAGAGGCTTGGCCCTCTGCATTTCAGGACTTATCTGATCCAGGGATCCATCTGGACGTTGTAGGTTTTTGGAAAGTTCCCCTAGTTTTTGCCCATTTTTAAATTGAATTGTGTTTTAGTTTGGTAAATGCTTCCAGAATGCTATATACTAAAAATAGAATGGCTTTTATAAAGGAAATTTATTATGTTACAAGTTTACAGTTTTAAGACTATTAAAACTGTAATTATGTTTAAGAGTCACCCCTACAGAACCTCTTATTGCTCATATGTGGCCTTTCTCTTGAAGCCAACAGATAAACTTGCTGCCTTCCCTCGTTACATGGGACATGACTTCCAGGGGTGTAAATCTCCTTAGCAAAGTGGGACATGACTCCAGTGAATGAGCTTGGACCCAATTTCATGGGATTGAGAAAACCTTCTTGACCAAAAGGGGAAAGAGAAAGGAAACAAAGTTTTAGTGGCTGAAAGATTTCAAATAGAGTTGAGAGGTCATTCTGAAGGTTATTCTTATGCATTATGTAGATATCCCTTTTTAGTTTTTAGTGGATTAGAATAGCTAGAAGGAAATACCTGAAATTGTTGAGCTGTATTCCAGTAGCCTTGATTTTTGAAGATTATTGTATCACAATATAGCTTTTCCAGTGTGACTGTGTGATTGTGATGCTTTTGTCTGATGCTTTGTATATTCAGGGTATGGACGGATGAGTTAAAAAATATGGATAAAAATAAATATATAATAAGGGGTAAAATAAATTGGGTAGATTGAAATACTAGTGATCAATACGAGGGAGAGGTAAGGGTTATGAGATGTATGAGTTTTTTCTTTTTTCTTTTTATGGAGTGATGTAAATGTTCTACAAAACGATTATTTTGATGAATCCACAATTATGTGGTGATATTGTGAGCCACTGATTATACACCATGTATAGACTGTATGTGTGTGAAGATTTGTCAATAAAAATATTTTTAAAAAAGATCCCACCCAGCAACATTGGAGAAAAAAGTCCCACCCAACAATATTGAATCAGGATTAGAAGAACAAGGCTTTTCTAGGTGTTCTAGTTTGCTAGCTGCCGGAATGCAACACACCAGAGACGGATTGGTTTTTAATAAAAGGGGATTTATTTTGTTAGTTCTTCAGAGGAAAAGCAGCTAACTTTCCACTGAGGCTCTTTCTTACATGGAAGGCACAGGATGGTCTCTGCTGGTCTTCTCTCCAGGCCCTTGGGTTCCAACAACTTTCCCTGGGGTGACTTCTTTTTCCATCTCCAAAGGCCTGGGCTGAGCTGCAAGTGCTGAGATGAGGAATGCCAAGCTGCTTAGGCTGTGCTACATTGCGTTCTCTCATTTAAGCACCAGCCAATTAAGTCAAACGTCACTCATTGCAGCAGACATGCCTCCTAGCCGACTGCAGATGTAATTAGGAACAAATGAGGTTCACGTACCATTGGCTTATGTCCGCAGCAACAAGACTAGGTATGCTCACCTGGCCAAGTTGACAACTGAATCTAACTAACACACTAGGGTATATAAAAGTTTCAAACCAGCACACTGTTCTTCAGCCATGAGAATGTCCAAATCAAGGCATCAAAAGGTGATGCCTTCTCCCCCAGAACTGCATGGTCAGGCACATGGCAAATATCCTGGTCTCTCCCTTCTCTCACAGGTTTGGGTTTTACTTCCAGCTTCTGGCTCCTGGCTTCAGTGGTTTCCTCTCTGTTTCTTTGTGATCTCTCTCAGCCTCTCTGGCTTTTCTCTCTGAACTTCTCTGAATTTCATCTCTTATAAAAGGTTCCAATGAGAGGATCAAGATCCACCTGGGGTACACATCCACTGAAGTAACCTAATCAAAAGGTCCCACACTACAATATGTTTACACTCACAGGAATGGACTAATTTTTACAACGTGATCTTTTCTGGGGTACATACAGCTTCAAACCATCACACTATTACATTATGTTCCACAGTGGCTGTGCCATTTTACATTCTTACCAGCAGTGAATAAGTGTTCATTTTTCTCAGCATCATCTCCAGCACTTGTAGTTTTCCATTTGTTTAATGGTGGCCATTCTAGTAGCTGTGAAATGATATCTCATTGGGGTTTTGGTTTGCAGTTCCCTAACAGTTGTTGAAGCTGAGCATCTTTTCATGTGTTTTTAGCCATCTGTATTTTCTCCTTGGAAAAATATCTATTCGTGCCTTTTGTACACTTTTTAATTTTTTTTTCTAGATTATACCATCTCAGTCTTCAACATCTATCTTTCTTTCTGATTTCATTTATGCCCCCAGCCCTCCTCCCTCTATCATTCTCACATGCAGCTTCATTCAGCGTTTTAACATAATTGTATTACAGTTAGGTAGTATTGTGCTGTCCATTTCTGAGTTTTTGTATTCAGTCCTGTTGCACAGTCTGTATCCCTTCAGCTCCAGTTACCCAATATCTTACTCTATTTCTATCTCCTGATGGTCTCTGTTACCAATGAAATTCTCCAAGTTTATTCACTAATGTCAGTTCATATCAGTGAGACCATACAGTATTTGTCCTTTTGTTTCTGGCTAATCTCACTCAGCATAATGTTCTCAAGGTCCATCCATGTGGTTACATACTTCATAACTTTATTCTGTCTTAAAGCTGCATAACATTCCATCATATGTATATACCACAGTTTGTTTAGCCACTCATCTGTTGATGGACATTTTGGCTGTTTCCATCTCTTTGCAATTGTAAATAATGCTGCTATAAACATTGGTGTGCGAATCTCTGTTTGTGTCTTTGCCCTTATGTCCTTTGAGTAGATACCTAGCAATGGTACTGCGGGGTCATATGGCAATTCTATATTCAGCTTTTTGAGGAACCTCCAAACTGCCTTCTACAGCGGTTGCACCATTTGACATTCCCACCAACAGTGAATAAGTGTGCCTTATTCTCCACATCCTCTCCAGCACTTGTCATTTTCTGTTTTGTTGATAATGGCCATTCTGGTGGGTTTGAGATGATATCTCATTGTGGTTTTGATTTGCATTTCACTAATGGCCAGAGACATTGAGCATCTCTTCATGTGCCTTTTGGCCATTTGTATTACTCTTCTGAGAAGTATCTGTTCAAGTCTTTTTCCCATTTTGTAATTCAATTGGCTGTCTTTTTGTTGTTGAGTCAAACAATCTTTTTATAAATTCTGGATATAGACCTTTATCTGATATGTCATTTCCAAATATTGTCTCCTATTGTGTAGGCTGTCTTTTTACTTTCTTGATGAAGTTCTTTGATGCGCAAAAGTGTTTAATTTTGAGGAGTTCCCATTTCTTTCTTTCTTTTTTCAGTGCTCTTGCTTTGGGTGTAAAGTCTATAAAACCGCCTCCAATTATAAGATTTATAAGACATTTCCCTACATTTTCCTCTAACTGTTTTATGGTCTTAGACCTAATGTTTAGATCTTTGATCCATTTTGAGTTAACTTTTGTATAGGTGTGAGATATGGGTCCTCTTTCATTCTTTTGCATATGGATATCCAGTTCTCTAGGCACCATTTATTGAAGAGACTGTTCTGTCCCAAATGAGTTGGCTTGACTGCCTTATCAAAGATCAAATGTCCATAGATGAGAGGGTCTATATTTGAACACTCTATTCGATTCCATTGGTCAATATATCTATCTTTATGCCAGTACCTTGCTGTTTTGACCACTGTAGCTTCGCAATATGCCTTAAAGTCAGGCAGCTTGAGACCTCCAGCTTCGTTTTTTCCCCCAAGATACTTTTAGCAATTCGGGGCACCCTGTCCTTCCAGATAAATTTGTTTATTGGTTTTCTATTTCTGAAAAGTAAGTTGTTGGGATTTTGATTGGTATTGCATTGAATCTGTAGATCAATTTAGGTAGAATTGACATCTTAACTATATTTAGTCTTCCAATCCATGAACACGGTATGCACTTCCATCTATTTAGGTCTTGTGTGATTTCTTTTAACAATTACTTGTAGTTTTCTTTGCATAGGTCTTTTGTTTCTTTAGTTAAATTTATTCCTAAATATTTTATTCTTTTAGTTGCAATTGTAAATGGAATTTGTTTCTTGATTTCCCCCTCAGATCCTTCATTACTAGTGTATAGAAACACTACAGATTTTTGA
The DNA here is from genome assembly GCA_004026745.1 of Myrmecophaga tridactyla. Lineage (NCBI taxonomy): Eukaryota > Metazoa > Chordata > Mammalia > Pilosa > Myrmecophagidae > Myrmecophaga > Myrmecophaga tridactyla. Next base: position 25,798 of record PVIY010003740.1, read on the forward strand.
ATGTTGATCTTGTAATCTGCCACTTTGCTGTACTCGTTTATTAGCTCTAGTAGTTTTGCTGTGGATTTTTCGGGATTTTCGACATGTAGTATCATATCATCTGCAAACAGTGAGCGTTTTACTTCTTCCTTTCCAATTTTGATGCTTTGTATTTCTTTTTCTTGTCTAATTGCACTTGCTAGAACTTCCAACACAATGTTGAATAACAGTGGTGATAGTGGACATCCTTGTCTTGTTCCTGATCTTAAGGGGAAAGTTTTCAGTTTTCCCCATTGAGGATGATATTAGCTGTGAGTTTTTCATATATTCCCTTTATCATTTTAAGGAAGTTCCCTTCTATTCCTATCCTTTGAAGTGTTTTCATCAGGAAAGTATGTTGAATTTTGTCAAATGCTTTTTCTGCATCAATCGAGAAGATCATGTGGTTTTTCTGCTTTGATTTGTTGATATGGTGTATTGCATTAATTGATTTTCTTATGTTGAACCATCCTTGCATACCTGGGATGAATCCTACTTCGTCATGATGTACAATGCTTTTAATGTGTGGCTGGATTCGTTTTGCTAGAATTTTGTTAAGAATTTTTGCATCTATATTCATTACAGAGATTGGTCTGTAGTTTTCTTTTTTTGTAATATCTTTGTCTGGTTTTGGTAGGAGGGTGATGTTGGCTTCATAGAATAAATTAGGTACCTTTCCTTCCTCTTCAATTTTTTTGAAATTTGAGCAGGATTGGTACTAATTCTTTCTGGAATGTTTTGTAGAATTCACATGTGAAGCCATCTGGCTCTGGACTTTTCTTTTTGGGGAGCTTCTTAATGACTGATTGAATTTCTTTACTTGTGATTGGTTTGTTGAGGATGTCTCTTTCTTCTCGAGTCAAAGTTGGTTGCTCATGCCTTTCTAGGAAGTTGTCCATTTCATTTACATTGTTGTATTTATTAGCGTAAAGTTGTTCATAGTATGCTGTTATTATCTCCTTTATTTCTGTGGGGTCAGTATTTATGTCTTCTCTTCCATTTATGATCTTATTTATTTGCATCCTCTATCTTCTTTTTGTCAATCTTTCTAAGGTCCCATCAATCTTATTCCTTTTCTCATAGAACCACCTTCTGGTTTTATTGATTTTCTCTATTGTTTTCATGTTCCAATTTCATTTGTTTCTGCTCTAATCTTTGTTATTTCTTTCCTTTTGCTTGCTTTGGTGTTAGTTTGCTGTTCTTTCTCCAGTTCTTCCAAGTGGACAGTTAATTCCTGAATTTTTGCCCTTTCTTCTTTTTTGATATAGGCATTTAGGGCAATAAATTTCCCTCTTAGTACTGCCTTTGCTGCGTCCCATAAGTTTTGATATATTGTGTTTTCATTTTCATTTGCCTCAAGATATTTACTGATTTCTCTTGTAATTTCTTCCTTGACCCACTGGTTGTTTAAGAGTGTGTTGTTGAACCTCCACGTATTTATGCATTTTCTGGTGCTCTGCCTATTATTGATTTCCAACTTCATTCCTTTATGGTCTGAGAAAGTGTTTTGTATGATTTCAATCTTTTTAAATTTATTGAGACTTGCTTTGTGACCCAGCATAAAGTCTACCTTTGAGAATGATCCATGAGCACTTGAGAAAAGGTGTATCCCGCTGTTGTGGGGTGTAATGTCCTATAAATGTCTGTTAAGTCTAGCTCATTTATTGTAATATTCAAATTCTCTGTTTCTTTATTGATCCTCTGTCTAGATGTTCTGTCCATTGATAAGAGTGGGGAACTGAAGTCTCCAACTATTATGGTAGGTGTGTCTATTTCTCTTTTCAGTGTTTGCCACATGTATTTTGGAGCATTCTGGTTTGGTGCATAAATATTTATGATTGTTATGTCTTCATGCTGAATCATTTCTTTTATTAGTACATAGTATCCTTCTTTGTCTGTTTTAACTGTTTTACATTTGAAGTCTAATTTGTTGGATATTAGTATAGCTACTCCTGCTCTTTTCTGATTGTTATTTGCATGAAATATCTTTCCCCAACCTTTCATTTTCAACCTATGTTTATCTTTGGGTCTAAGATGTGTTTCCTGTAGACAGCATATAGAAGGATCCTGTTTTTTTTAATCCATTCTGCCAGTCTATGTCTTTTGATTGGGGAGTTTAATCCATTAACATTTAGCATTATTACTGTACGGGTAGTACTTTCTTCTACCATTTTGCCTTTTGGATTTTATATGTCATATCTAACTTTCCTTCTTTCTACACTCTTCTCCACATCTCTTTCTTTTGTGTTTTCATATCTGTCTCTAGTGCTCCCTTTAGTATTTCTTGCAGAGCTGGTCTCTTGGTCACAAATTCTCTCAGTGATTTTTTGTCTGAAAATGTTTTAATTTCTCCCTCACTTTTTTTTTGAGAGTCAGCAAAAATATTTATTCAATTCAAAATAAGGCAATTAAGGAGAAAAATAGAAGAAACAATATTGGAACAAAATGAGTTGAGAGCAATAAATCCAAATATGTCTGTTATCATAATACATGTAGAAGGACTTAATGCTCCAACGAAAAGACAAAAATTGCCAGTAATGATTAAACAAAACTTTGACAACATCCTATATTAAGATATATATCTATTAGAAAAGTACACAGAAAGGTTGACAGTAAGAGGATGGAAAAAGATAAACCAAGTAATTACTAATAGAAGGAAGGTTGGAATAGCTACATGATATGAGAAAAAATAAACTAAAAGATTAAGGTAAACCAGAAATGCATTTCTGGAAATAAAAGGGTCATATTATATTGATAAATGATCCAGTTTGCCAGGAAAATTGTAACAGTTCTAAAATTATATATACCCAATAATACAGTTTCAAAATATGAAGCAAAAATTGACAGAACCTCAAGAAGAAATAGTTTCACAGTTGTTGTGGTAGATGTTAGCATATTCCTATTGGAAAATGATAGAGCAGACAGGCAAAAGAACTCTATAAATGTTTTGAAAAATTTAATAATACAACAAATTTGACTCAGTAGGCACACAAAGAATATATCTCCAGCAGGTGTGTATAGATTCTCTTCAAGGATACATAGGGATATTTTTAAAAACTTGAGCATGGATCAGCAAATTGAAAAGAATCAACATCATATGTACTATAACACAGTTGCTTACAAATCAACAAAAGATAACTAAAAAATAAAAACAAAATAAAATAGTTCTTATAACATCTGGAAATTTTTAAATATTTCTAAATTTTATTCTCTAGTCAAAGAAGAAATTGTAAGGGAAATTGTAAAATACTTTAAATTTGATTAAAAATAATAAAAAGTACAATTTATATAAAAACTTATGGGAAATAATGCTTTCTATTACATTTTATAGCTTTGAATGCTTATATTATGAGAAGCTTCAAATTAATTAGCTGAAAAGAACAGCTGTATAAAACCCAAGCAAAATAGAAAAAAAAAGAAATGATAATTTGAGGAGGAGTTAATGAAATAAAAAACAAAGATTGGATGGAAAGCATCAACAAAGCCAAAATTTGTTCTTTGAAATCTAGTAAAATTGACAAACTTCTGGTAAAGATTGATTGAAAACAAACAACCCACACCCTCTTCCCTCCTAAAAAAAAGAAAGAAAGAAAAGAAGGAAGGAAGGAGGGAATTTCTCCCTTACTTTTGAAGGACAATTTTGCTGGATATAGAATTCTTGGTTGGCAGTTTTTCTCTTTTAGTAATTTAAATATATCATCCCACTGTCTTCTCGCCTCTGTGGTTTCTGCTAAGAAATCTATGCATAGTCTTATTGGGTTTCCTTTGTATGTGATGGATTGCTTTTCTCTTGCTGATTTTAAGATCCTCTCTTTCTCTTTGACCTCTGACATTCTGATTAGTAAGTATCTTGGAGTACATTTATTTGGATCTATTCTCTTTGGGGTACACTGCACTTCTTGATTTTAAGTCTTTCATAAGAGTTGGGAAATTTTAAGTGATAATTTCCTCCATTAGTTTTTCTCCTCCTTTTCCCTTCTGTTCTCCTGGGATACCCACAACACATATATTTGTGTGCTTCATATTATCATTCAATTCCCTGAGTCCCTGAGTCCCTGCTCATATTTTTCCATTTTTTCCCCTATAATTTCTGTTTCTTGTCGGATTTCAGATGTTCTGTCTTCCAGGTCACTAATCCTAGCCTCTGTCTCTCGAAATCTACCATTGTAGGTTTCCATTGCTTTTTTCATCTCTTCTACTGTGCCTTTCATTCCCATAAGTTCTGTGATTTGTTTTTTCAGACTTTCCATTTCTTCTTTTTGTTCATTCCTTGCCTTCTTCATATTCTCCCTCAATTCATTGATTTGGTCCTTGATGAGGTTTTCCACGTCTGTTCGTATATTCTGAATTAATTGTTTCAGCTCTTGTATCTCATTTGAACTGTTGGTTTGCTCCTTTGACTGGGCCATATCTTCAATTTTCCTGGTGTGATTTGTTATTTTTTGCTGGTGTCTAGACATTTAATTACCTTAATTAGTTTATTCTGGAGATTGCTTTCACTTCTCTTACCTAAAGTTTTCTTGCTGGATGAATTTGTTGTCTATCTGTTCTTTGACATTCAGTTCAGCTTTTTCTGGACCTCTAGCTTAGGTTTTGTTTAACAGATGAGAATTTTTTGGTTCTTGTTTTCTTGTTTCTTGCCCTGCTTGTATGGTGCCTTTTCCCCCCACCCTTAGGAGAGTCTATGTAGGTATTATAGACTCCAGCTGGGTCTTCCTGGGCTAAACTGGCTTCCTATCAGGGGGAAGGGGTCACCTGCATCAGTTTTCCCTGAGTGTGAGACCCAGCAGGTTGAAAGACTTTCCTGTGAAGTCTCTGGACTCTGTTTTTCTTTCTTTCTTTTTTTTTTTTTTTTACATGGGCAGGCACCAGGAATCGAACCTGGGTCCTCTGGCATGGCAGGCAAGCATTCTTGCCTGCTGAGCCACCATGGCCTGCCCTGGACTCTATTTTTCTTATCCTGCCCAGTATGTGGCGCTTGTCTGCCTGCAGGTCCCACCAGCATAAGATGATATGGCACCTTTAACTTTGGCAGACTCTCCCTGCTGGGGGCGTGGTGGAGACAGAGGAGAGGTTGTAGGCTGGTTTTATTGGCCTCAAATTACCAAACCCTGGTGTCTGAATTCCGTGAGGGAGGGATTCCACCTGAGTTGGGCTTCACCCCTCCCCTGGGGAAGGCACAGGCTCGAGATAAGCCCTGAAAGGAGTTTGTTTCTGCCTATGCCTGGGGCAGTTGCAGCCTGAGAAGTCCTGCCACCGAATCCAGAGGCAGTCAAGCCTTTGTAGAAACACAGCCACAAAAACCTGTTTCTTTTTTTTTCCTTTTTCCGTTAGCCCAATTAGTGACCTCCACTTTGACCAGGTTCACCTGAGCTGGGGGCCTATTTTTAGTAGTCAGAATTTGTTAATTAATGCCACAATTGGTGTTTGGTTGGACTCAGCCCCTGCTGCTGTTAAAGACTCTTTCCTTTCCCCTCTGGTAAGCAGCCTGTGGGGGAGGGGCACCAGCTGCCACAGCTTGGGGAGCTCATGGTTCTGGGGAGGCTCGCAGCTGGTCCAGCTCGTCCAGACTGGGGTATGCTGTGTGTCCAGTCACTGACGTGGCTCCAGGAGCTGTTCTGTAGTGTTTCTGGTTATTTAGTAGTTGTTCTGGAGGAGGAACTAAAACGTGCACATCGCTAAGCTGCCATCTTGGCCACACCCCCAATTGGCTTTTTTTTGAAAGCCCTATTTGATTCCATTGGTCAGTATATTTATCTTTATACCAGTAACATGCTATTTTGACCACTGTAGCTTTGTAATATGCTTTAAAGTCAGATAGTGTGAGACCTCCCACTTCATTTTTCTTTCTCAAGATAGTTTTAGATATTCAGGGCACCCTATGCTTCCAAATAAATTTGGTTAATGGTTTCTTTACTTCTGCAAATTAAGTTGTTCGGATTTTAAATGGTATTGCATTGAATCTGTATATCAATTTGGGTAGAATTGACATATTAACTATATTTAGTCTTCCAGTCCATGAACAGGATATGCCCTTCCATTTATTTAGGTTTTCCATAATTTCTTTTAGCAATTTCTTGTAGTTTTCTGTGTAAAGGTCTTTTGTATACTTAGTTAAGTTTATTTCTAAATATTTGATTCTGGTTGCTATTGTAAATGGAATTTTTTTCTTGATTTCCTCCTCAGATTGCTCATTACTAGTGTATAGAAACACTACTGATTTTTGGGTGTTGATCTTGTATCCTAACACTTTGCCACTCATTTATTAGCTCTAGTAGCTTTGCTGTGGATTTCTCAGGATTTTCAACATATAGTATCATATCATCTGCAAACAATAAGAGTTTTACTTCTTCCTTTCTAATTTGGATGCCTTTTATTTCTTTTTCTTGTCTAACTGCTCTGGTAAGAGCTTCCAGCACAATGTTGAATAACAATGGTGACAGTGGACATCCTTGTCTTGTTCCTGATCTTAGGAATCATATATTCCTTTTATCATGTTGAGGAAGTTCCCTTCTACTCCTATCATTTGAAATGTTTTCATCAAGAAAGGATGTGGAATTTTGTCAAATGACTTTTTTGCATCAATCAAGATGATCATGTGGTTTTTCTGGCTTGATTGGTTGATTATATGAATTGATTTTCTTATGTTGAACCATCCTTGCATACCTGGAATAAATGCCACTTGGTCATGGCATATAATTATTTTAATGTGTTGCTGGATTTGATTTACAAGTATTTTGTTGAGGATTTTTGCATCTATAGTCATTAGAGAGATTGGTCTGTAATTTTCTTTTCTCATAGTATCTTTGTCTGGCTTTGATATGAGGGTGATGTTGGCTTCATAGAATGAGTTGAGTATCCTTCCCTCCTCTTCAGTTTTTTTGAAGAGTTTGAGTAGGATTGGTATAAATTCTTTCTTGAATTCTTGATAGAATTCACATGTGAAGTCGTCTGATCTGGGACTTTTCTTTTTTGCGAGCTTCTTGATGACTGATTCAGTGTCTTTACTTGTGATTGTTTTGTTGAGGTCGTCTATTTCTTCTTGAGTCAATGTTGGTTGTTTGTGCCTTTCTAGAAAGTTGTCCATTTCATCTATGCTGTCTAGTTTATAGGCATAAAGTTGTTCATAGTATCCTCTCATTAATTCCTTTATGTCTGCAAGGTCAGTGGTTATGTCTCCTCTTCCATTTCTGATTTTATTCATTTGCATCCTTTCTCTTTTTCTTTTTGTCAGCCTAGCTAAGGTCAATTGATTTTATTGATTTTCTCAAAAAATCAACTTCTGATTTTGTTGAGTTTCTCAATGGTTTTAATGTTCTCAATTTCATTTATTGCTGCTCTAATTTTCATTACTTATTTCCTTTGGATTTTTTTGCTGTTCTTTCTCTATCTTTTTTCCAAGTTCACAGTTAATTCCTCAATTTTTACTCTTTCTTCTTTTTTAATATAAGCATCTAAGGCAATAAATGTCCTTCTTAAAGCTGCCTTTGCTGCACCCCGTAAATTTTGATATGTTGTCTTTTCACTTTCATTTGCATCTATGTATTTACTGATTTATCTTGTAATTTGTTCCTTGACCTACTGGTTGTTCAAGAGTGTGTTGTTTAGCTTCCATTTTTTGGTGTGAATTTTCTGGCCCTCTGACTGTTATTGATTTCCAATTTCTTTCCACTATGATCCAAGAAAGTGTTTTGTATTATTTCAGTTGTTTTGAATTTATTGAGGCTTGCTTTGTGACCCAGCATATGGTCTGTCCTTGAGAATGATCCATGATCATTTGAGAAAAATGTGTATCCTGCTGTTGTGGGGTGTAATGCTCTGTAAATGTCTGTTAAGTCTAGTTCATTTATTATGTTATCAATTTTTCTGCTTCTTTATTTATTCTCTGTCTAGATGTTGTATTCATTGATAAGAGGAAATTGAAGTCTCCAACTATTATAGTAGAGTTCTATTTCTCCCTTCAGTGTATTCAGTGTTTTTGTCTCATGTATTTTGGACCACTCTGGCTTGGTATATAAATATTTATGATTGTTATGTCTTCTTATTGAATTTTACCTTTTATTAAAACATGGTGGCCTTCTTTGTCACTTTTAATTGTTTTACATTTGAAGTCTAATTTATTGGATATCAGTATAGCTACTCCTGCTCTTTTCTGATGGTTGCTTGCATGAAATATCTTTTCCCAACCTTTTTTTTTGTCAACCTATTTTTTGTCCTTCCAGTTCTATCTAATGAGCTTTTAAGTAATAGAAACAAAGCAAAAAAAAAAAATCCTTTTCAGAGCAGGACTCCATTTCTTGGATTTGTCAATCAAAATCTTAAGTTGGTACGTGGTTCTGTGTTTATGTATCTCCAGGCCCTATGTGCCCCCTTATTTATTTTTAGGGCCCAGTTCTTTTCCAGTGTTTGGAGCTGCCCAACTAATAAAGCCTCAGTTTTTTTTTCTTTTTCCATCATCCCCACCTGCACTCTTCCCCAAGCAAAAACTCTTAGTACCTTTAGTGCTTATTCCATGATTAGCTGTGTAGCAGGCCTATTTGCAGTAGTCAAAATTTGTTAATTAATTCCACAATTGGAGCTTGGTTGAGCTAAGCCCTTGCTGTTCATAAAGCCTGTTTCCTTTCCCCTGAGGGAACCAGGCTGCCATGCCTGTGGGGAAAGGGTGCTGGCCTCTGTGGCTTGGGTGACTTACAGTTCTGTGTGTGGTTTCAGGTGGCCCTGCTTGTCCAGACTTGTTTATGATGTGTATTTGGTCACTGATGTAGGCTAAGCAGTAGGATGAACTAAATTCCATAACTCACTAAGCTGCATCTTGCCCTACTCTCCTCAATGCCACTGATTTTTAAAAAATATTTTTATTGACATATCTTCACACACATACAGCCCATCTGAAGTATACAATCAATGACTCACAATATCATCACATACTTGTGCACTGTATTAGATTCTCAAATGCTTCCAGAATGCAATATACCTGAAATGGAATGCCTTTTAGAAAGGGGAATTTATTAAGTTGCAAGTTTACAGTTTTAAGGCCATGATGATGTCCAAATTAAGACAAGGCTATAGAAATGTCCAAATTAAGGTATCCAGGGTGGTGTAAAGGTGGCTCAGTGGCAGAATTCTTGCCTGCCATGCTGGAGACCCAGGTTTGATTCCCAATATCTGCCCATGCAAAACAAAACAAACAAACAAACACAAACAAAAACAAATTAAGGTATCCAGGGAAAGATGTCTTAGTTCAAGAAGGCCAGTGATGTCCAGGGTTTCTCTCTCACCTAGAAATGTACATGGTGATGTCTGCTAGCTTTCTCTGTAGAATTCTTCAATGGCTTTGCTGGGGCTTAGTCCATTCTGTTGGCTATGTCAGTTCTGGTGGCTCTCAAATTTCACTCTAAAATGTTTCTTCTTGTAAAGGATTTCGTGTAAACTAAACAAGACCCACCTGGAATGGGTGGAGTCACATCTTCATATAATCAAAATATCATATCCACAATTGGGTGTGCCACATCTCCATGGAGTTAATCTAGTCAAATGTTTTCAAGCTACAGTATTCAATCAGGATTAAAATAAATGGCTGCTCCCACAAGATTGGGTCAGGATTAAAACATCGCTTTTCTAGGGTACGTAAAACTTGCAAACTGGCACATTCACTCATCACTATGATCATTATTAGAACACTTGCATCATTCCAGGAAAAGAAATAAAAAGAAAAAGGAAAAAATTCATACATCCCATACCTCTTGCCCCTCCCTCTTATTGACCATTATTATTCTATCTACCCAATTTATTTACCCCTTATCTCCCTCCATTCTTTATTTATTTTTTGTCCTTATTTTCTTTACTCATCTGTCCACATCCCGGATAAAGGGAGGATCAGACACAAGGTTTTCAAAATCACATGGTCACATTGTAAAAGCTATATAGTTCTACAATCATCTTAAGAATCAAGGCTACTTGAATACAGCTCAACAGTTTCAGGTACTTCCCTTAAGCCTCTTTAAATACCACAAACTAAAAAAAGGTATCTATATAATGCTAAGAATAACCTCCAGGATATCCTATTGATACTGTTTGAAATCTCTCAGCCACTAAAACATCATTTTGTCTAAGTTCTCTCTTCCCCTTTTTGGTCAAAAGGCTTTCTCAATCCCATCATACCAGGTCCTGGTTCATTGCCAGGAGTCATGTCCCATGTTGTCAGGGAGATTTACATCCCTGGGAGTTCTTTTCTGCATCTCCAAAGGCCTAGGCTGAGCTGCTTGTGCTGAGATGAGGTATGCCGAGCTGCTTTGGCTGTGCTATGTTGAGCTCTCTCATTTAAGCACCGACCAATTAAATCAAACATCATTCATTGCAGCAGGCACACCTTCTAGCCGACTGCAGATGTAATCAGCAACAGATGAGGTTCACATGCCATTGGCTCATGTCCACGGCAATAGAACTAGGCACCTTCACCTAGCCAAGTTGACACCTGAATCTAACTACCACACTGACCAAGAGAATCAAATTGAGTGCTCAGAAATAGACCCTCTCATCTATGGACACTTGATCTTTTTTTTTTTTTAATTAAAAAAAATTTTTTTTAAACACCAAACAAACACCAACATTCCTATTTTGATCATTTTGTTCTACATATATAATCAATAAAAACAATATCATCACATAGTTGGATATTCATCATCATGATCAGTTCTTGGAAAATTTGCATCTATTCAGAAAAATAAATAAAATGAAAACAGAAAAAAAATTTATACATACCATACCCCTTACCCCTCCCTTTCATTGATCACTAGCATTTCAAACTAAATTTATTTTAACATTTGTTCCCCCTATTTTTAATTTTTATTGCATATGTTCTACTCATCTATTGACAAGGTAGATGAAAGGAGCATCAGACACAAGGTTTTCACAATCACACAGTCACATTGTGAAACCTATATCATTATACAATCATCTTCAAGAAACATGGCTATAGAACACAGCTCTACATTTTCAGGCATCTTTTCATGCCTCCAGCCTCTCCATTACATCTTGAAAAACAAGTGATATCTACTTAATGCATAAGAATAACCTCCAGGATAACCTCTCAACTCTGTTTGGAATCTCTCAGCCATTGACACTTTGTCTCATTTCACTCTTCCCCCTTTTGGTCTAGAAGGTTTTCTCAATCCCCTGATGCTGAAGCTCAGCTGAATCTAAGATTTCTGTCCCACATTGCCAGGAAGGTCCACACCCCTGGGAGTCATGTCCCACATAGACAGAGGGAGGGTGGTGAGTTTTCTTGTTGTGTTGGCTGGAGAGAGAGGCCACATCTGAGCAACGAAAGAGGTTCACTTGGGGGTGACTCTTAGGCCTAATTTTAAGTAGGGTTGATGTATCCTTTGTGGGGGTAAGTTTCATATGAACAAACTCTAAGACTGGGGGCTCAGCCTATAGCTTTGGTGGGACACTTGATCTTTGATAAGACAGTCAAGCCAACTGACCTGGGACACAGTAGCCTCTTTAATAAATGGTGCTTGGAGAACTGGAGATCCATATTCAAAAGAATGAAAGAGGATCCATATCTCACACTATATGCAAAAATTAACTCAAAATGGATCAAAGATATAATCTTTAATGTTTAGGTCTTTTACCTAAATTTTTAGAAGAAAATATAGGGAAATACCTTATATATCTTGTGATAGGAGATCGTTTCCTAGACCTTACACCCAAAGCATGAGCAATGAAAAAAGAAATAAATAATTGGGATCTCTTGAAAATTAAACACCTTTGTGCATCAAAGAATTTTTTCAGGAAAGTAAAAAGGCAGCCTATACAATGGGAGACAATATATAGAAACCACATATTAGATAAGGGTTTAATATCCAGCATATATAAAGAGGTTCTACAACTCAACAAGTAAAAAGACAAACAACCTAACTGAAAAATGGACAAAAGACATGAGCAGACACTTTTCAGAGGAGGAAATACAAGGTTAAAAGGCATATGAAAAGATGCTCAACTTCACTGGCCATTAGGGAAATGCAAATCAAAATCACAACGAAATATCATCTCACACCCACCAGAATGGCCATTATCAATAAAACAGAAAATGACAAGTGCTGGGGAGGATGTGGAGAAAGAGGTACACTTATCCACTTTTGGGGAAATAGTACAACCACTGTGGAAGACAGTGTAGTGGTTCCTCAGGAAGGTAAGTATAGAATTGCCATATGATCCAGCAATACCATTGCTAGGTATCTACTCAGAGGACAAGAGGGCAAGGACACAAACGGACATTTGCACACCAATATTTATAGCAGCATTATTTACAATTGCAAAGAGATAGAAGCAGCCCAACTATCCATCAATAGATGAGTGGCTAAGCAAGCTGTAGTATATACATACGAAATAGATTGGAACCGAAAGGATGGAAAAAATTTTTCCACACAAGTTGAAACAAAAGAAAGCAGGAGTAGCTACACTAATGTCAGGCCAAATAGACTTTAAATGTAAAGACATCATGGGATACAAAGAAGGACACTATATACTAATTAAAGGGTCAATTCACGAAGAAGATATAACAATCATGTGCTCAAAGAGTTCCAAAGTACATGAGGTAGACATTGAAAAAACTGAAGGGAGCGATAGATGCTTCAACATTAGTAGGAGACTTCAAAATGCCACTCTTCTCTATAGATAGAACAAGTAGACAGAAGATCAACAAGAAAATACAGAAGTTAAATAACTTGATGAATGAATTAGACCTAACAGATAAATATAGGTCATTGCACCCCAAAGCACAAGGATATACATTCTTCTCATGAAACATTCTCCAGGATAGATCATATGCTGGGGCACAAAACAGGTCTTTATAAATTTATAAACATTGAAATTATTCAAAGTAGTTTCTCTGATTACACTGGGATGAAGCTGGATCTCAATAACCACCAAAGAATGTGAATGAATATTCACAAATGTATGGATATTAAATAACACACTCTTAAACAACCAGTGGGTCAAAGAAGAAATTACTAGAGAAATCAGTAGCTATCTGGAGATGAATGAAAATGAGAATACAACTTATCAGAACTTATAGGATGTGGTGAAGTCTGTGCTGAGAAGGAAATTTATTACCCTAAATGCCTATATTAAAAAACAAAAAAGAGCAAAAATTGAGGACTTAACAGCACACCTGGAGGAAATTGAGAGGGAACAGCAAACTAACCCCAAAGCAAATAGAAAAAGAGAAATAGCAAAGATTAAAGCAGAAATAAATGAATGGGAGAATAAAAGAACAATAGAAAGAATCCATAAAACCAAAAGTTTGTTCTTTGAGAAAATCAATAAAATTGATAGGCCATTAGTAACACTGACAAAGAAAAAAAGAGAGAAGATACAAATAAATAAAATCAGAAATGAGAAGGAGTGCATTACCACAAACCCTGAAGAAATAAAAGAAATCATAAGAGTATATTACGAACAAATATGTCAAAAAATTAGACAACTTAGATGAAAGGGACAAATTCATGGAGACACACAAACAAGCTACACTGACTCAGGAAGAAATAGAAGATCCCCCAAAACCAACCAAATTAAAGAGATTCAAGCAGTCATCAAAAATCTTCCTACAAAGAAAAGCCCAGAGCTAGATGGCTTCCCAGGGGAATTTTATCAAACATTCCAAAAAAGAACTAACACCAATCCTGCTCATGCTTTTTCAAAAAATTGAGGAAAAAGGAACTCTACCTAACTCATTTTATGAAGCTAATATCATTTTAATACCAAAACTGGGTAAAGATGCTATAAGAAACGAAAACTACAGGCCAATCTCCCTAATGAAAATAGATGCAAAAATTCTCAATAAAATATTAGCAAATCGAATCCAACAACACAGTAAAAGAATACACCATGACCAAGTGGGGTTTATACCAGGGATGCGAGGATGGTTCAACATAAGAAAATCAATTAATGTAACACAGCACATTAACAAATGGAAAGGGAAAAATCACATGATCATCTCGATTGATGCTGAAAAATCATTCAACAAAATCCAGCATCCTTTTCTGATAAGAACACTCCAAAAGATAGGAATCAAAGGTGACTACCTCCATAAGATAAAGGGAATATATGAAAAACCGATGGCCAGTATTGTACTCAATGGAGAGAGACTGAAAGCTTTCCCTCTAAGATCAGGTACAAGACAAGGATGCCCACAGTCACCGCTATTATTCAACATTGTGCTAGAAGTTCTAGCTAGAGCAGTCAGGCAGGACAAAGAAATAACAGGCATCCAAATTGGAAAGGAAGAAGTAACACTCTCATTATTTGTAGATGATAGGATACTATACTGGGAAGATCCTGAGAAATCTACAGCAAAGTTACTTGAGCTTATAAAAAAATTCAGCAAGGTGGTGGGATATAAAATTAATGTGCAAAAATCAGTAACATTTCTATACACAAGCAATGACCTAGCTGAGGAGTAAGTAAAGGGAAAAATTCCATTCAAAATAGCAACTAAAAGAATGAAGTACACATGAATGAACTTAACTAAGGATGTAAAGGATGTGTACATAGAAAACTACACAACATTGCTAAAAGAAATCAAAGGAGATCTAAATAGGTGGAAAGACATTCCCTGCTTACGCATAGGAAGGCCAAATATAGTTAAAATGTCAGTTCTCCCCAAATTGATCTAAAGATTCAACACAGTACCAATCAAAATGCCAGGAGCCTACTTTGAAGATTTGGAAAATCTAATTACCAAATGCATCTTGAAGGGAAAGAGATGTAGAATAGGTAAAAGCATCCTAGAAAAGAGGAATGAAGTTGGAGGATTAGCACTCCCTGACTTTAAAACTTATTATAAAGCCACCATGGTCAAAACAGCATGGTACTGGAACAAAGAAGGAAGCATTGACCAATGGAATCGAATCAAGAGTGCAGAAGTAGACCACCAAATCTTTGGTCAACTGATTTTTGACAAGGCCCCCAAACCCTCTGAACTGGGACAAAATAGTCTTTTCAATAATTGGGCATGGAAGAACTGGATATCAATCGCCAAAAGAATGAAAGAGGACCCTTATCTTACACCCTACCCAAAATTTAACTCAAAGTGGATGCAACACTTAAATATAACAACTAGCACCATAATGCTTCTAGAAGAAAATATAGGGAAACATCTTCAAGACCTAGTAATAGGAGATAGCTTCCTAAACTTTACACCCAAAGCACAAACAACAAAAGAAAAAATAGATAAATGGAAACTCCTCAAAATCAAATGCTTCTGTACCTCAAAAGACTTTGTCAAAAAGATGAAGAGGCAGCCAACTCAATGGGAGAAAATATTTGGAAACCACATATCAGACAAAGGTTTGAGTTCCTGTATATACAAAAAAAAAAATCATACAATTCAACAACAAAAGTACAAACAACCCAATTATAAAATGGGTTAAAGATATGAATAGGCATTTTTCTGAAGAGCAAATACAGATGGCTCAAAGCACATGAAGAGATGCTCATTTTCATTGGCTATAAGGGAAATGCAGATCAATACTACAATGAGATACCACATCACACCTATAAGAATGGCTGCTATTAAACAGGACACTATAAATATTGGAGATGTGGAGAAACTGGAACACTTATGTACTGCTGGTGGGAATGTATAATGGGGCAGCTACTATGGAAGACTGGTGGTTCCTTAAAAAACTAAATATTGAGTTTCCCTATGACCCAGCACTAGCATGCTGAGACAGTTCAGCAAGAGGGGCTGAGGAATCTGAAAAATAAAGACACTCACACAGAAGAGTCTTTTTAGATGAGAGCAGGGGACTCATGTCTCAAAGGACAAGTCTTGAGCACTTGCTCAGCACCATATTTATTTTTACTCAGTGAAGCAGAAAGTGTACAGAAATAACCTTAGGTATGTGTTTGTTTTCTAGCATTAGTGCAGACCAAGAGACTGCCTGTTTCTTCTTTACTGGGGTAGTGATTAAGGGACAAAGAGCAGGTTTTTGCTCATTCTTTTTCTGGAGTGTTGGCCAAGTGGATGTTTCTCAACTTTGGCTGAGTTTAGTGTTCTAAAATTAACATTCCATCATAAATCACAGGTCTCAGTGTTCTGAGTCTGCAGATAATTTTCAAAGCTGTTGCTTTGACTTCTTTTCTTATTTTTCCCTTCAAGCACTATTTGGTGTATACCCAGTAGAGCTGAAAGCAATGACACAGACATTTGTACACCGATGTTCATAGCAGCTTTATTCACAATCACCAAAAGATGGAAACAAACCAAATGCCCATCAGCAGACGAGTGGATCAACAAAATGTGGTATATACATACAATGGAATATTATGCAGCAGTAAGACAAAATGATGTCCTGAAGCAAATGACAAGATGGATGAGCCATGAGGACATAATGCTGAGTGAAATTAGCGAAGCATAAAAGGACAAATACTGTATGATTCCACTTTTATGACCAGCATAAAGGTGGCTGAAGGATGCACTGACAGAGAAGTAGATTGGTGAATGATGGTGTATACTTATGAATGAACATTGTGACATTTGGTGAGACAACATAAGCCAGAAACAAAAAAACAACAATGGTATGGTCACCTTTAGAAAATGCTTATAAGAAAACAGGGGCCTAGATTGTAAGCTTTTAGGGCAGACACATCAAGTCTGGAGAGGTGATTATTATTTCTTGATTCTGAGAGGCTGTTTTATATATATCACCTGATATTTAGAGATAAGAAAGAAGCCGAACAGGTTGGGGTTAAAGCAATTCAGAATATAGGGTTGAGAAAGACAGTGTCTATATTTTAGAACCACACATACACCTTGAGGCCAATGGAAGAAAGATTTATTTGGTCTGGAACTGAAATTTTCTGTAGTGCACAATCTAATTAACTTATCTGTATAGCTCATTTGCACAACTGAAACACAGGAAGCATAGAATAAGATAGAGGTCCTTAAATCCTGTATAAATTATTGTAATGCCTGGAAACATCCTAGAGTATATTAAGCAGATAATCAGAAAGTATTGGCAAAGTCCCCTGAGGAAGGGGAGAAAGACTATGGAACTATTAAACTTTACCATCAGGGAATCCCCTGATACTGTGTTAAACTTTAGGGACACCCAAATCAATGCCCTTGATCATGAGGCTTACTCTTGTGAAGCTTATGTAGATAGTGGAGAAGCTTAGTCTACCTATAAGCATGCCAAAGAGTTACTTCTTGAACTCTTTTGTTGCTGAGACGTGGCCTCACTCTAAGTCCAACTCTGCAAATGAAATCATTGCCCTCCCCACGATGTGGGACATGATATCCAGGGGTGAAAGTCTCCCTGGTGGGAGATGACTCCCAGAGATGAATCCAGAGCTGGCTCCATGGGATCAACAATTCCATCCTGACCAAAAGGGGGAAAGAAGTGTAAATAATAAAGTATCAGTGGCAGAGAGAGCTCAAAGAGAGCCAAGAGGCTACTCTGGAGGTTGCTCTCACACAAGCTTCAGGTAGACCTTGCTACCTATCATAACCTGCTAACCCCTAACCAGGACCATTCCAGCCAATCTTATACAACACCTAGATCAATATATTAGATTTCATAAGGGTTCCAAGCACTTGAGTAACTTTCCAGAAACCTACAACCTCCAGATGGTTCCCTGGTCCAGATGATTCTTGAAACATATCCCAGTTTCTCCAGAACATCTGCCTACCCCATATTACTGACATACCCTTCCAATATGAAAAATTTGGAATTGCAATAGCCCAAACTCCCCTAAAGAGAAGTATATAAAGGTTAAAGGTGATGGTAGAGTTGTACAGAGAAGATAGGATTTAAGAAGTGAATATGAATGCTGAATCAATAAGTTGATATCTTTTAGTCTCCAATATTTAAAGCAGCTAGAAGTGAAAACCTAAAATTGTGGAATTGTAACCCATGTCAAAGTCTGAAATATGTTCTACAACTAATTGTGGTGCTGTGCTTTGAATTTACAACTTTTTTGTATATATGTTATTTTTTGCACACAGAAAAAAAGAAGGAAAAAATCAATTGTGATGATAAAAAAATATTTAAGCCCTCTAGCCTCCTATATTTTGGAGCAGTGAGAAGGAAAAATATGAGAGTATGGCATGGTAACCTGTGACAAACTCTGGGATCTGTCCTGTAACTACTTGTTGAACAGTGCTTTGAAACTATTGCTTTTTTTATTTCTTCACTTTGTGTATATATTATACTATACAATAAAAAAAACTTAAAAATCTCTCTGTCTCTCTCTATATATATGTATAGATATATATCTATCTATTCTCTCTCTCTCTCTCTCTCTCTCTCTCTCTCTCTATATATATATATATATATATATATATATATATATATATATATATATATATATATACGTATAGTCTTACTGAGCTTCCCTTGTATGTGATGGATTGCTTTTCTCTTGTTGCCTTCAAAATTCTCCCTTTGTCTTTGATATTGGACAATTTGATTAGTAGGTTTCTTGCAGTAGGTCTATTTGGATCTATTCTGTTTCGGGTGTGCCTTACTTCTTAGATCTGTAATTTTATGTCTTTCATAAGAGATGGAAAATTTTCAGTGATAATTTCCTCCATTCGCCTTTCTCTTCCCTTCCCCTTCTCCTTTTCAGATACCCATAACAGTTTACATTCATGTACTTCATTTTGTCATTCAGTTCCCTGTTACTATGGTCGTATTTTTCCATTCTTTTCCCTATATTTTCTTCATGTAAGATTTCAGATGTCCTGTCTTCCAGTTCACTAATCCTTTCTTCTGCCTCTTCAAATCTGTTTTTATAGGTCTCCATTGTTTTTATCATCTTTTCTGTTGTGCCTTTCATTCTCAAAAGTTCTGCAATTTGATTTTTCAGACTTTCGCATTCCTTATGTTCACCTAATGTCTTATTTATATCCTCTCTCAACTGATTGATTTGATTAAAAAAATTTTTTTATGGTATAGTATAACATATGTACAAAGCAAAGAAATGAAAAAGCAATAGTTTTCAAATAACTCTTCTAAAACTGGTAACAGGATAGATCCCAGAGTTTGTCATGGGATACCATATGATCCTCTCATTTTTTTTTCTTCTTGCTGCTTCAGAATATAGGAGACTAGAGGGCTTAAATACGTTTTTATCATCGCAATTGACTTTCTTCCTTCTTTTTTTGTAAACAATAACATATATCTGTAAAAAGCTATAAATTTCAAATCACAGCACCACAATTAGTTGTAGAACATATTTCAGACTTTGACATGGGTTACAATTCCACAGTTTTAGGTTTTTACTTCTAGCTGCTCTAAAATACTGGAGACTAAAAGAGATATCAATTTAATGATTCAAATTCATATTCATTTGTTAAGTCCTATCTTCTGTGTATAATTCCACATCACCTTTGATCTTTCCATACCTCTCTTTGGGGTTGTTTGGGATATGGTAATTCTAAATTTTTAAACAAATTTTTATTAATAAAAACAATCAACATACAATATGAACATTCTTTTTTCATCACATAGTTGTATATTCATCATCATGATCATTAGAATATTTGCATCAATTCAAAAAAAGAAATAAAAAGAAAACAGAAAAAAATTCATACATATCATATCCCTTACCCCTCCCTTTCATTGATCACTAGCATTTCAATCTACTAAATTTATTTTAACATTTGTTCCCCTTATTCATATTTTTAAAAAAATATAACAAATGTAAATATTCTTAACTTATGATCATTTCGTTCTACCTATATAATCAGTAATTCACAATATCATCAGAGTTGCATATTTATCATGATAATTTCTTAGAACATTTACATTAATTCAGAAAAAGAAATAAAAAGACAACAGAAAAAAATTCATACATGCCATACCCCTTACCCCTCCCTTTCCTTGATTACTAGCATTTCTTTTTTTTTTTTTTAAATTTGCCTATGGGCAGGAGGCACCAGGGATCGAACTCCAGACCTCCAGCATGGCAGGTCGGAGCTCTGCCTGCTGAGCCACGGCAGCTGCCCAATTACTAGCATTTCAATCTAAATTTATTTTAACAATTGTTCCCACTATTATTTATTTTTATTCCATATGTTCTACTCATCTGTTGATAAGGTAGATAAAAGGAGCATCAGGCACAAGGTTTTCACAATCATGCAGTTGCATTGTGAAAACTGTGTCATTATACAATCAGCTTCAAGAAACATGGCTACTGGAACACAGCTCCACATTTTCAGGCAGTTCTCTCCAGCCTCTCCATTACATCTTGACTAACAAGGTGATATCTATTTAATGTGTAAGAATAACCTCCAGGATAACCTCTCGACTCTGTTTGGAATCTCTCAGCCATTGACACTTTATTTTGTCTCGTTTCTTTCTTCCCCCAATCCCTTGATGCTGGATCTCAGCTCATTCTAGAATTTCTGTTCCACGTTGCCAGGAAGGTCCACACCCCTGTGAGTCATGTCCCATGTAGACAAGGGAAGTTTGCTTGTTGTGTTGGCTGGAGAGAGAGGCCACATCTGAGCAACAAAAGAGGTTCCCTTGGGGGTAACTCTTAGGCCTAATTTTAAGTAGGGTTGATGTATTCTTTGTGGGGTTAAGTTTCATATGAACAAACCCCAAGTTGGGGGCTCAGCCTATAGCTTTGGTTGTCCACACTGCTTGTGAGAATATCAAGAATTCAACTTGGGGAAGTTCAATTTTCCCCCTTTCTCACCATTCCCCAAAGGGGACTTTGCAAATACTTTTTTATTCACTGTTCGGATCACTCTGGGATTTATCAGCGCATCATTCTGGACAAACCAACAAAATCTCATGCCCTACTCAATGTTCCATGTACTTATGGTGTTCAGTTAAGGTGTCTACATAAGTTATATTAGGAAATGCACTAGTCAAAATATAAACTTTGTACCAAATAAACAGTTTTTGCTTCAGTCTCCCACATAAGTTAAAATTTTTAAATGGAATTACCATGGATTGTCAACACCCTGCAGTAATGACATTCCTTTGTTCTTCCTCATGCAAAAATATTTTTAAAATTTGTACATTCAGTCACTATTATTATACACTCTAGGCATTCCTAGATTATACCATCTCAGTTTTTATCATCTATCTTTCTTTCTGATTTCATTTGTGCATCCTGCCCTCCTCCATCATTCTCACATTCAGTGTTTTAACATAATTGTATTACAGTTAGGTAGTATTGTATTATCCATTTCTGAGTTTTTACAATCAGTCCTGTTGCACAATCTGTATCCCTTCATCTCCAATTACCCAATATCTTACCCTATTCAATCTCTTGAGGGTCTCTCTTACCAACGAAATTCTCCAAGTTTATTCACTAATGTCAGTTCATATCAGTGAGACCATACAGTTTTTGTCCTTTTGTTGCTGGCTAATCTCACTCAGCATAATGTCCTTAAGGTCTATCCATGTTGTTGCATACTTCATAGCTTTATTCTGTCTTACAGCTGCGTAATATTCCATCATATGCATATACTACAGTTTGTTTAGCCACTCATCTGTTGAAGGACATTTTGTCTATCTCTTCGCAATTGCAAGTAATGCTGCTATAAACATTGGTGTGCAAATGTTTGTGTCCTTGCCCTCATGTCCTCTGAGTAGATACCTAGCAATGGTATTGCTGGGTCATATGGCAATTCTATATTTAGCTTTTTGAGGAACCACCAAACTGCCTTCTACAGCGTTTTGACATCCCCACCAACAGCAGATAAGTGTGCCTCTTTCTCCACATCCTCTCCAGCACTTGTCATTTTCTGTTTTATTGATAATGGCCATTCTGGTGGGTGTGAGATGATATCTCATTGTGGTTTTGATTGCAAAGGCAGTAACTTTCAACTGAGATTCTTTCTTACATGGGACAGTACAGGGTGATTTCTGCTGGCCTTCTCTCCAGGTTCTGGGTTCCAGCACTTTCCCTGGGGTGATTCCTTTCTGCATCTCCAAAGGCCTGGGCTGAGCTGTGAATGCTGAGATAAGGTATGCTGAGCTGCTTGGGCTGTGCTACGTTGAGCTCTCTCATTTAAGCACCAGCCAATTAAATCAAACATCATTCATTACAGCAGGCACGCCTCTTAGCCAACTGTAGACTATGTAATGAGCAACAGATGAGGATCATATTGGCTCATGTCTACAGCAACAGTACTAGGTACCTTCACCTGGCCAAGTTAAGAACTGAATCTAACTACCACATTTCTGCTTTAATCTTCATTATTTCTTTCCTTTTGCTTGCTTTGGGGTTTGTTTGCTGTTCTTTCTCTACTTCTTCCAAGTGGACAGTTAATTCCTTGATTTTTGCCCTTTTTTTTTTTTTTGTTTAGGCATTAAGGGCAATAAATTTCCCTTTTAGCACTGCCTTTGCTGCATCCCATAAATTTTGATATGTCGTGTTTTCATTTTCATTTGCCTCAAGATATTTCCTGATTTCTCTTGTAATTTCTTCCTTGACCCACTGGTTGTTTAAGAGTGTGTTGTTGAGCCTCTAAATATTTGTGAATTTTCTGGCACTCTGCCTATTATTGATTTCCAACTTCATTCCTTTATGATCTGAGAAAGTGTTTTGTATGATTTCAGTCTTTTTAAATTTATTAAGATTTGCTTTGTGACCAGCATATGGTCTATCTTTGAGAATGATCCATGAGCACTTGAGAAAAAACTGTATCCTGCTGTTGTCAGGTGTAATGTTCTATAAATGTCTGTTAAGTCTAGCTCATTTATTGTATTATTCAAATTCTCTGTTTCTTTATTGATCCTCTGTCTAGATGTTCTGTCCATTGATGAGAGTGGGAAATTGAAGTCTCAAACTATTATGGTAGATGTGTCTATTTCTTTCAGTGTTTGCCTCGTATTTTGGAGCATTCTGGCTCAGTGTATAAATATTTATGATTGTTATGTCTTCTTGTTGAATTGTTCCTTTTATTAATACATAGTGTCCTTCGTTGTCTCTTAACTGTTTTACATTTGAAGTCTAATTTGTTGGATATTAGTATAGCTACTCCTGCTCTTTTCTGATTGTTATTTGCATGAAATATCTTTTCCCAACCTTTCACTTTCAATCTATGTTTATCCTTGGGTCTAAGATGCGTTTCCTGTAGACAGAATATAGATGGGTCCTGTTCTTTAATCCATTCTGCCAGTCTATGTCTTTTGATTGGGAAGTTTAATCCATTAACATTTAGTGTTATTACTGTACGAAAGTACTTTCTTCTACCACTTTGCCTTTTGGATTTTATATGTCATATCTAAATTTCCTTCTTTTACCTTTACGGATAGTCTTCATTTCTACACTCTTCTCCACACCTCTCTCTCCTGTCTTTTCATATGTGCCTCTAGTGCTCCCTCTAGTATTTCTTGCAGAGATGGTCTCTTGGTCACAAATTCTCTCAGTGATTTTTTTGTCTGAAAACGTAATTTCTCCCTCACTTTTGAAGGACAATTTTGCTGGATATAGAATTCTTGGTTGGCAGTTTTTCTCTTTTAGTAATTTAAATATATCATTCCATTGTCTTCTCGCCTCCATGGTTTCTGCTGAGAAATCTATGCATAGTCTTATTGGGTTACCCTTGTATGTGATGGATTGCTTTTCTCTTGCTGCTTTCAAGATCCTCTCTTTCTCTTTGATCTCTGACATTCTGATTAGTAGGTGTCTTGGAGTATGTCTATTTGGATCTATTCTCTTTGGGGTATGCTGTACTACTTGGATCTGTAATTTTAAGTCTTTCATAAGAGTTTGGAAATTTTCAGTGATAATTTCCTCCATTAGTTTTTCTCCTCCTTTTCCCTTCTCTTCTCCTTCTGGGACACCCACAACACATATATTCGTGCACTTCATGTTGTCATTCAATTCCCTGAGTCCCTGCTCATATTTTTCCATTTTTTCCCTATATTTTCATTTTCTTGTCGGATTTCAGATGTTCCGTCCTCTGGTTCACTAATCCAATCTTCTGCCTCTTGAAATCTGACAATGTTGGTTTCCATTTTTTTCCCATCTCTTCTACTGTGCCTTTTATTTCCATAAGTTCTGTGATTTGTTTTTTCAGACTTTTCATTTCTTCTTTTTGTTCATTTCTTGCCTTCTTTATATCCTCCCTCAGTTCATTGATTTGATTTTTGATGAGGTTTTCCATGTCTGTTTGAACATTCTGAATTGTTTCAACTCCTGTATCTCATTTGAATTGCTGGTTTGTTCCTTTGACTGGGCCATATAGCTTCAGTTTTCCTAGTGTGATTTGTTATTTTTTGCTGGCGTCTAGGCATTTAAGTACCTTAATTAGTTTATTCTGGAGCTTGTTTTCAGTTTTTTACCTAGGATTTTCTTGCTGGATGACTTTGTTGTCTATTTGTTCTTTGACATTCAGTTCAGCTTATTCTGGACCTCTAGCTTAGGTTTTGTTTAACAGATCAGAAATTTTCACTTCTTGTTTTCTTGTTTCTTGCCCTGATGTATGGTGCCTTTTTTCTCCTCCTTAGGAGTGTCTACTTAGGTATTATAGACCCCAGCCAGATTTTCCCAGACCAAATTGGCCTCCTATCAGGAGGAAAGTCACCTGTGTCAGTTTTCCCTGAGTGTGAGACCCAGCAGATTTCCTATGAAGCCTCTGGGCTCCCCGTTTTTCCTGTATTGCCCAGTATGTGGCACTTGTCAGCCTGCAGGTCCCACCAGCATAAGGTGATGCAGTACCTTTAACTTCAGCAAACTCTCCCTGCTGGGGGCGTAGTGGAGACAGAGGAGAGGTTGTAGTCTGGTTTTAATTGCTTCACTTTTCCAGACCGTGGGGTCTGAACTACTTGAGGGAGGGATTCCACCAGAGCTCGGCCCCACCCCTCTGCTGAGGAAGGCACAGGCTCCAGACAGTCAAACAAGCTTAATTCTGCCAATGCCAGGGGCCAAAGAGCAGTCAAGCTGTAGAAACACAGCCACCAAAAGGAAAGAGAAAAATCCTTTTCAGAGCAGGACCCCTGTTCCTTGGGTTTGCCAATTAAGAGCTTAAGTTGGTACATTGCTCTGTGTATTTCCAAGTCATATGTGCTCCCTCCTTTCCTTCAGGGTCCAGACCGTTTTATATCTAAAAAAAAAAATCTTTTTTTCTTTTTCCGTCAGTCCTGCCCCCTTGGCGCCAGGGCAAAAACCAGTGACCTCCGCTTTTACTCAGGTTCAGCTGAGCTGGGGGCCTATTTTTAGTATTCAGAATTTGTTAATTCCGCAATTGGAGTTTGGTTGCACTCGGCCCCTGCTGTTGGTAAACTCTTTCCTTTCCCCTCTGGGATGCAGCCTGTGGGGGAGAGGCACCGGCTGCCCTGGCTTGGGAAACTCACAGTTCTGGTGGGTTCGCAGCCAGTCCAGCTGGTCCAGACTGGGGTACACAGTGTGTCCAGTCACTGATATGGTCCCAGCAGTTGTTCTGTACTGTTCCTTGTTATTTATTAGCTGCTCTGGAGGACGAACTAAATCCCACACCTCACTAAGCCGCCATCTTGGCCCCTCCCTCTCATTGCCCTTTAATGGTTGAATACTATTTAAATATATGCATTCACGTTTTGTTCATCCAACTGTCGATGGACACTTAGGTTGTCACCATCTTTGGGCTATTGTGAACAATGATGCTATAAATATTGGTGTACAAGTATCTGAGTCACTGTTTTCAGCTCTTTTGGGTATATCCTTAGAATTGTCAGGTCATGTGGTAATTCTACATTTAGCTTTTTGATAATACTGTCATTTGAGGCACAAAATCTAAGTTTTACCAGATGCAGCCTATCAATTTTAAAATTTTATGGATTATGCTTTTGGTGTCTTAAATTTAAGAAATCTTTGCCTAAGGTCTGAAATATTGTCTCCTGTGTTTTCTCTGAAGTTTTGTTTCAGCTCATATTTTAGTGTAGAATCCACTTCAGGTTAATTTTTGTATATGGTGTAAGATAAGTAAGCATCTTAATCTTTTTGCATGTGGATATCCACTTGTCCTAGCAATATTTGATGAATGGACAGTGCTTCCCTCAAAAACTGCTTTGTCCAGTTTTAAAAGTCTACTGATGACGTATAAATACTCAGTTTTATTTCTTGACTCTCAATGCTGTTCTAATGATCTCTATGCTTATTCCTTAAACCTTTAACACAATATCTTGAAAACTGTATTCTCAAGACAGTTTTGAAATGGGAAAGTGAAAGTACTCCAACTTGTTCCTGTTTATCAAAATTGTTTTGGCTATTTTAGCTGTTTGGCCCACACATTTGTATATAAAGTTCTTTCATAATCATCCACTTTTCTCAAATTCCATTTTAAGAATTTTAAAGTTTTATGATTTCAATTTAGCCTTTGACTTAACAAGTTTTAAAACTTTTCAGAATATTTAAAAAAATTATATTCCTGGTATTGACTCTGAGTTAAAGTGTGCTACGGTCAGTCAGGTCTTATGTATCAATTCTGTGAAGTTTTCTGAGACTTGCTTCTTAAAAAATGTTGTTTTCTTCTATCCCTAACCTTCACCTCCTGCATTTACTCCATATTTTCCTCTCTACTATTTGAAATGTATACTATATAGTAAATATGTAATATAAATTTACTATTTCGAACATTATTAAAAGTCTCTTTTGGAGACCCATTTTAGTTTCTAGATCAAAAGGTAGCGATAAAGTAACATTTTTCTTTACAAATCACCTTATCAAATGATGTTTAAAAGTAAGAATGGCTGTTTTTTTAAATGGTCTGAAAGTTGTCAATTAATACTTAAATCTTTTGAAAATAAGCCCTACAAAGCACAATACATTTTAAATTACTTTAGCATAACTGTCTATGATGGGTTTAGAGACTTTATATCAAGTTTCAATAATAGTGAAGTTTTCATTTAATGTCACCACAGTAAATTGAAGTGTTTTTGTTTAAAATGGAAAGTTTATTTGCTCAGTACACCAAATAGGATGCAAGCACTGTCATGACAAATATACAGAAATATGCAGATCAACTTAAAACAGTAATTTAGTTTAAATGAAGGGAAATCTCCTTAAATGTTATGGCGACATATTCCCAAGAAGAATCTTGTCTTCAGTTAATTATACATTTCAATAAAATAAAGGTGATGATGGAGTAGGTAGAAATTAGCTTGTATGAATTTTCCTTAAAAATAAAATTCTAACTCTATTAATCCATGCCAGTTAAACACTAGAACTAAAATTTTCACATAAGTGCAAAAGGAGAGAAAGGAGTTAGTTAGTTACCCTTTTTGTTTGAATAGTCCAGAAAAAATGGCTACTACAAACAGAGCAGACAAACTGTTAAGACTGACTGATCTAGAACATAGTGTAGTACTGAATTTCAGTCTCCAACTGTGCTAAATGTTCATCATTAGTATGGCACATTTTGGTCCATGATGTCATTTAATGCCAAGCTAGATCCCAATTTGTTACAGAAACACATAGATTACTGTTGCTTTTTAATTTGTTTTTAAATATATATTTTAAAAAGCCAGGTATACTTCCACATACAAAGGCAGGTTTTCTGAGGAACAAGTTATAGGAAGTAGTCTGGGGTACGCCGGGTGACATGAGGCTCTCCACGGCGAGGTGCTGGGTCAAACTGAAGGCTGTAAATGGCAAAAAATAAAACAAATGATTAAACAATTCAATTTAGTGGGCAGACAAATCAATGAAGAACACGATATTCCAGTAGAAAGAGTAGCCCTGGGCTCCCACCTGGTAGTGAATTAAAAAAAATAGGAAGCTGTAAAAACAAACGAACAAAAAACTGGCACATAGCCTCAGCATCTCTGCCCTGTCATTGGTAACAGGACTTTTTGCATTGTTATAGTGCCTCAGCATCTTAGACCCTATTGTTAGGTCCCTTGGTATCCACCCCTAACAACTGCTTATGCAAGACAAACAGCTTCTCTTTCTCTTCCCCACATCCTATTCTGGGTTATTGCATTCACAAAAGTCAAATATAAACCAGCCCCCACCACCTACTTTTTTTTTTTTTTTTCCCTGTTACTTAATGTTTACTGTTGATCTTTGGTAAGTATATTTTCTTTGCAAAAAGGAAAAGCAGATAATATGAAAACACAAAATGTATTTAATAAAATGGCTGGGTGTGTCACTGAATAAAGCTAATTAAGTAAAATTACAGTGTGTGTGTGATTTTAACTCTCAAAGTAGTTAATAACAATATTTCACCACAGAGACAAACACTGTGTCACTGGGGATAAGGCCCACTCATGCGGTCCCTATGGTTGCTTGACCAACCACTCCAGCTCAACAATAACCTTTTATTTCCCATCTGCTTGGCTAAGCCTACGCCCCTGCCTTGTTTCCTTGTGTGACCTGTGAGGCCGGCTGCTCCTCTCTTCTAGGACCTGTGAGTACTAATAAACTTTTCTTAATACATCTTTGGTATCACTTGTCCTTGCTTCACCTGGCTATTTATATAACTATCCTTACAATGAAAATCTCTATTGTGTTGTTGACAACTGGGATGTCCTTGGGTAAGTCACTGCAGCTGAGTAAAATTTTCTCCTCTATGAAACTATTTCACAGGGGTTTAGTGAGAATTTAAGCAAACAACAAACAAAATGCACAGTTCAATACCTAGCATAAAAGGTATACAAGACATAGTAACAACAAACCCTATAGTAACATAAAAAGTCTAGTTTTGTATTACCCATTTCATTTTTATCAGAGAAAAAAGGGCAGCGTTAAAAATATTTTTTAGCCAAGTATCTTCTACCTTCTTTCCTCTCACACTGTTATGAATGGAAGTGTAATTTAGGTGCACTGGGGTGAGTGGAAAGGTTTTAGGAATCACTTCATTCAGTCCATTCCAATTCAGGATGACCAAGAAAAAGAAAATATTATAACTTAAAATTCCTTATTCTTTTTGAAGCTCCTCCTGTTCTTCTTTTTTTGGGGGAGTTGTAAAATAATTTATTAAAAGGCACTATTGTTAAACATCAAACTAATAATTTGTTACTAATAAGGTACATTCTTGTAAACATGACAAAATACACATGACTAGTAGGTAAATAATACAATTCTTAACTGACAGCTTTCCTATTTACAAGATCACAAACCCCTTCCACCCATTCCAATAGCATGGAATGATGACACTGCTCCTAAAAGTTACCTATGGAGAAAGCTTGGAACTCATTTGGTTTGAGATCATTAATGTGACATTGACTTTTTTTTTTTTTTTTTGCATAGGCAGGCACCAGTAATTGAACCTGAGTCTCCAGCATGGCAGGTGAGAATTGTGCCACTGAGCCACCACTGCACCACCCAATGTGAAGTTGCTTTTAATGAACACAAGCAATGGTATCAACCTAGCACAGTGGAATCAGAGGACCAAAATTCTAGTCACTTTTTACCACTTATTTTGGGGAGATTTTAAATAAGTTAAGGCAAATTGCCTTCTAAGCTGTATCATATAAAATGAAGCTGGTGTGAGACCAAATGAGGTATTATATGTAAAGAAAGTATTTTGTAGTCTATACAGCAAAACAGAAACCTATACTCTGTCAAGCTAGTCTATTGGCACCATTTTTCCAACAGCATGTGTTCACCTCATTCTCGGTGTCACATTTTGGTAATTCTCTCAACAAATTTTTTCATTATTATCCTATCTGTTATAATGATGTGTGATCAATGATCTTTGATATTATTATTGTAATTGTCCTGGGGCACCTTATGAACCATACCCAAATAAGATGGCGAACTTAACTGATAAATGTTCTGTGTTTTGACTGTTCTGCTGACAGGCTGCTCCCCGGTCTCTCTCATTCTTTTTGGCCTTTCCTATTCCCTGAGATACAACAATATTGAAATAACTGCACAATGGCCTCCAAGTGTACAAGTGAAAAAAGAGTCGCCTTTCACTTTAAATAAAAAACTAGAAATGATTATGCTTAGTGAGGAAGGCATGCTGAACATTGTGATAGGCTGAAAGCTAGGCCTCTTACACCAAACTGCCGAAGCTGTGAATGCAAAGGAAAAGTTCTTGAAGGAAGTTAACAGTGCTACTCTAGTGAATACGTGAATGTTAAGAAAGTGAAACAGCTTTATTGCTGACATGGAGAAAATTTTCGTGGTCTGAATAGAATATCAAACCACCCACAGTATTCCCTTAAACCAAAGCATAATCCAGAGCAAGTCCCTAACTGTGTTCAGTTTTATGAAGGCTGAAAAGAGGTGAGAAAGCTGTAGAAGAAAAGTGTGAAGCTGAGCTTAGTTTATATTAATGGAAAAAAAAATCATCTTCATAA
This sequence comes from Myrmecophaga tridactyla, assembly GCA_004026745.1. NCBI lineage: Eukaryota > Metazoa > Chordata > Mammalia > Pilosa > Myrmecophagidae > Myrmecophaga > Myrmecophaga tridactyla. The sequence goes on from PVIY010003740.1 coordinate 56,082, forward strand.
CATAAAAGTGCAAGGTGAAGTAGCAAGTGCTAATGTAGAAGATATAAGCAAGTTATCCCGAAGATCTTCCTAAGATCATTGAGGAAGGTGGCTACACTCAACAACAGATTTTCAATAAAGATGAAGCAGCCTTATATTGGAAGAAGATGCCATTTGGGACTTTGATAGATAGAAAGGAGAGGCCAATGCCTGACTTCAAAGGTTCAAAGGACAGGCTGACTCTCTTGTCAAAGGCAGCTTGTGACTTTAAGTTGAAGCCAATGCCTGTTTACTATTCTGAAAATCCTAGGGCCCTTAAGAATTATGCTGTCTACCATGCCTACACTCTCTAAATGGAAAACAAAGCCTGCATAGCAAAACATCTGTTTACAAAATGGCTGAGTATTTTAATCCCATGGTCGAGAGGCAAATGCTCAGAAAAAGATCCCTTTCAAAACATTACTGCTCACTGACACAGCACCTGGTTACCCAAGAGTTCTGATAGAGATGCATGAGATTAATATTTTCATACCTGTTAAAACAACATCCATTCTGCTACCCATGGAATAATTCTGACATTCAAGTCTTATTAAGAAATACATTTTGTATGGCTATAACTGCCATGGATAGTGATTTCTCTAATGGATCTGGGTAAAGTATACTGAAAGGATTCCCCATTCTAGATGTAATTAAAAACATTTCTGATTCATAGGAAGGGATAAAGGGTTCAACGGGAGTTTGGAAGAAGTTGACTCCAACTCTCCATTTTGAGGGGTTCAAGACTTCAGTGAAAGAAGTAACTGCCAATGTGGTGGAAATAGCAAGAGACCTAAACCTGAAGGCTGCAGATATGGCCAAATTGTTACAATCTCATAAGACTTAAATGGACGAGGAGTTGTGTCTTAGGAATAAGCAAAGAAAGTAGCTTCCTGTGATGGAATCTACTCCTGGTAAAGATGCTGTGAGCACTGTTGAAATGGCAACAAAAGATTTAGAATATTACATTAACTTAGTTGGTAAAACAGCATCAGAGTTTGACAGGATTGACTACAATTCTGAAAAGTTTTACTGTGGGTAAAATGCTATCCAACAGCCCTGAATGCTATAGAGAAAACTCTTGTGAAAAGTAAGAGTCAACTGAAGTGGCAAACGTCATTTTTGTCTTTGTGCCAGCTTGAAGCTATTATGTACCCCAGAAAAGCCATGTCCTTTAATCCTCATTCAATATTCCTGAATGGAATCTTTTTGATTGTTTCCATGGAGAATATGACCCACCAAAATTGTGGGTGGTAACTTCAGATTAAGATGGTTTCCATGGAGATGCGTCTCCACCATTCAAGTTGTGGTTGCTTACTGGAGCCCTTTAAGAAGGAATTATTTTGGAAAAAGCTACAGAGCCACCAGAACCAACAGAGCCCACACAGCCAGAGGCTGTTGGACATGAAGAAAGAAAACATCCCCATGGAAGGCACTGGAGAAGCCTGGAGAGGAAGCTAGCAGACATCACCATGTTCCTTTCCAGTTGAGAGAGAAAGCCTGAACATCATTAGCCTTCTTGAACCAAAGTATCTCTCCCTGAATGCTTTAATTTGGACATACTTACAGCTTGGCCTTAATTTGGATATTTTCATGGCCTTAGAACTGTACACTTGCAACTTACTAAATCCCACCTTTTAAAAGCCATTCCATTTCTGGTATATCATATTCCAGAAGTTAGCAAACAAAAACAGTCAGATTTTAAGGAATTGCCATAGCTATCCCAACCATTAGCAACCATCAACATCAAGGGAGGACCCTCCACCAGCAAGAAAATTAAGACTTACTGAAGGCTCAGATAATGATTAATATTTTTTGATTAAGGAATGTGTTTTTTAGACATAATGTTATTTATTACCTATTCAAAAGCCTACAATACTGCATAAACATAACTTTCATAAGCGTTGGGAAACCTAGAAATTTGTGTGACTTGCTTTACTACAGAGGCCTGGAACTGGATCTGCAATATCTCCAAAGTATGCTTGTACTTTATTGAATAAAATAATGTGTCTCTTATGAAGTTTAATACTGATTGAATTAATCTTAAACCAGTCTGCCAAAAAAATAAAACAACAAATTGTTCTATCCCAGGGGAATAAGACTTTTATAGTGAAAAGGAGTATTACCCGTCATCCAAAAATACATGTATTCAAAATCAACACTCTTAATTGGGTTGCAACTATTAGATGACTAAGGAATCAAAACAATGAAAGCAGTTTATATTGCCTAAACTGAAGAGATAATAGCCACTAATCTATAGATAGAATATCTGTGTTAAACTTAAGCAAAATAAAACAAACTTATACTGAAAAGAAACAGCATTTTAAAAACTACACAGATAATTCATGAACAAAAACTTGATCAAGTAACAAATATCTTTACTTGGGTATTTACAGAAAACCCACATTAAGGTTTTTAGAATAATTTCTTATTCATGATGTATTCTAAATGCAGCCTTCAATTTCATAATTGTGGAGAAAGAATGCTAATGCTTTATAAACATATACATGAAAGAATATTTGAAAGGAAAAGAGCTCATACCATTTAAAATTTGGTTGTGGTTAAATAACTGCTCAATTAATAATTAATGAACCATTTCTTAAGCCTGGAACTATTTCAATCAATGATCATTTGTTCTAAAAAAGTTTACTGAGCACCTTCATGTGCCAGGCACATCTGGAGATGCTGGTGGCTAAAAAAAGGATTAAAACAGAAATCAGCACACATGCTACAACAGGGTTTTCCATTAATACCAACTGTTTTTCTGGTGTTCTTACTATGTGGGAGGTACTTACATACATTATATTTAAACTGAATCAAACTACCTGGCAACAGAGATACAGAAGAAGACTCAAAAGTTTCAGGAGCTGTCAACAACAAATTTTTCAAAAGGCAGAGCTGGAATATGAATTCTGATATGTCTGCTTACAAAAAAACCTATGTTCTTTCCATTCCACTATGCTGACTCTCCAGCCTACAGCTACAGAATATTATTTCTCTTTATTACAATACACCTGGCTCAATATTTTATAACAAAAGAAATGTATTATTTCTTGTTCTTATTACATTAAGGAGAAAAGTGCTAACAAGTTATAATTTGTATTACAGTTTGTGTTATTCTATTTTTCTTTTTAACAAAAAAGCCTTTCTTGACCTAAAATTCACAGGCCATAATTTTCAGCCATATAAAGTGTACAAATTCAAAGGTTTTTATAGTCCTTTCAGAGATGAACCACTTTTACCCATTATTTAAATTTAGAACATTTTCAATGTTCGAAGTAGAAACCCTGTAGCCATTACCAGTTACATTCCCTATTCCCATCTCCCTGCAACCACTAAATCTACTTCTGTCTCATTAATTTGCCTGTTCTAGACTTCATACAAAGGACAGACTAAGCCTACTTAAAATTATGCCCAACGAGCCCTTGATCTTGGGGTTTGCCTCTATGAAACTTATTCTTGCAAAGGATAGGCTAAACCTACTTAAAATTAGGCCAAAGAGTCACCCTCAGAGAACCTCTTTTGTTGCTCAGATGCGGCCTTTTTCTTTAAGCCAACTCAGCAGGTGAACTCACTACATGGGACATAACTCCCAGGGGTGTAAATCTCCCTGGCAACATGGGACATAATTCCTGGGATTCATCGGGACCCAGCATCATTGGATTGAGAAAGCCGTCCTGACCAAAAGGGGGAAGAGAGAAATGAGACAAAATAAAGTTTCAGTGGCTGAGACATTTCAAACAGAGTTGAGAAGCTGTTTTGTTGTTCTCATACATTACGTAGATAGCTCTTTTTAGTTTATGGTGTATTCAAGTGGCTGGAGGGAACTACTTGAAATTGCTGAACTATGTTTTAATAGCTTTGATTCTTGAAGACAATTTTATAAAGATATTCCTTTTACAATGTGACTGTGAAAACCTTGCATCTGATGCTCCTTTTATGCAGGGTGTGGACAGGTGAGTATAAGACTATGGATTAAAAAAAATAAATAATGGGGGTAATGGGGGGATAAGTGGTAAAATAAATTGGGTAAATGGAAATACTAGTGGTCAATGAGAGGGAGGGATAAGCCGTATGGGATATATGAGGTTTTTCTTTTTCTGGATTGATGCAAATGTTCTAAAAAATGATCATAGATAGCAATGATTATGCCTAAAGCTCCTTCCAGGAACCTGTTTTGTTGCACAAAAATGTGGCCTCTCTCTCTCAAAGCCCAATTCTGCAAGTAAAATCACTACCCCCCCCCCCCCCACACACACACAACATGGGTCATGACATTCAGGGATGAAGGCTTCCCTGACAACGAGGAACATAACTCCAGGGGATGAGCCTGGCCCTGGCACCACGGGATCGACAATGCCTTCTGTACCAAAAGGGGAATAAGAAATGTAACAAAATAAGGTATCAGTGGCTGAGAAAACTTAAATGGAGTTGAGGCTATTCTGAAGGCTACTCCTCTTATGCAAGCTTCAGCTAGATACTGCTAATTGCCATGGTCTGCCAACCCCCAACCAACATCATTCCTGTTAACCCTTAAGAATACTCAATGCTCTGAGACTCTACAAAAGTTTAATGTACTAAAAGTTTAACTTTCCAGAAACCCATAACCTCTACAGGGTTCCTAAGCCAGATAAGCCCTGAAAATCAGAATGGTTAAGTCTCTCCAAGAGCTTCAGCTAATTCCTTCCACCCCCCCAATCCTATATTATTGACACCCCTTCTCAAAATGAAAAGGTTAGAATGGCAATAGCCCAAAGACCCTTATAAATTAGGAGAAGGTTCAAAGGAGAAGGAGGAGCTATAGCAGAATGATAGTATTTAACAAATGAGTATGACTGCTGAATCACCATATTTATATCTGTCTCCAGTGTTTGGACCAGCTAGAAGGAAAAACCGGAAATTGGGGAATAGTAACCCCAAACTTGAAATCTGTTTTGTAACTACATGTTAAAATGTACTTTGCAAATTCTTGTGGTTTTTTTTTTTTTTTGGTGGTGTGCATAAATATTATATTTCACAAATAAAAAAAAAGTTAAAAAATAAAAAACCACCAAAGGATAAAATGGTTGAAGTATGGCCTTTATAGTAATAACATTAAATGTTACTAATTTTCTTATTTAAATGGATTAACCCCCCTGTGCTACTGAAACTGTTGTGTACCCCAGAAAAGCCTGTTCTTTAATCCTGATTTAATATTGTTGAGTGGAACCTTTTGATTAGGTGGTTTCCATGGAGATGTGTCACCACCCATTCAAGGTGTGGTTGCTTACTGGAGTCCTCCTTTAAGAGGGAAATATTTTGGAAGAAGCTTCAAAGCTGACACAGAGAAGGATGGAGATGCAGTAGGAAAATGTCCTCAGGGAAGACATCTAAAGAAACACATTTGAAGAAGTCAGGAGAAAAAGTTAGCAAAAGACCCATGTGCCTTCACAGCTGACAGAGAAACCCCAAATGTTATCAGCCCTTTCTTAGTCAAGGTTATCTTTCTCTTGATGCCTAAGTTTGGACATTTTTAAGACCTCGGAACTCTAAACTTGTAACTTAATAAATTCCCTTCATAAATTTCTGGTATATCCCATTCTAGCAGCTTTAGCAAACCAAAGCACTCCCCTATTAAAAGATACAGACAGCAAAGTGGATAAAAACATATGATCCATCTATATGGGGTCTAGAAGAGACGCACCTTAGATCCAAGGACAAACAGACAGTAAGTAAAAGGTTGGAAAAAGATATTCCATATAAACAGTAACCAAAAAAACAGCCAAAGTAGCTGTACTAAAATCAGGAAAACAAGACTTTAAATGCGAAACTGTTACAGGAGACAAAAAAGGACACTATATATAAATAAAAAAAGCAATTCACCAAGAAGAAATAACAATCAAATATTTATGCACATAACTGGCATCCTTTCTTGGTAAATACACTTTGAAAGATGGGAACAGAAGGAAGCTTCCTCAACATGATTAAGGGCATATTTGAAAAACCTACAGTCAACACTCAGATCCCGTAATACTCAATGCTGAAAAACTTAAAACTCTCCCTTTGAGATAGGGAAAAAGACAAGGATGCCCAGTGTCACCATAGTTATTCAAAACAGTATCAGAAGTTCTAAGCTAGAGCAATTAAGGAAGAAAAAGAAGTAACAGCCATCCAAATCGCAAAGAAAGAAGTAAAACTTTCCCTATATGCAGATGATATGATCCCAATTTAGAAAGTCCCAAGAACTCTACAATGAAGCTGTTAGAGCTAATAAACACGTGGCAGCAAATCGGTGGGATAAAAGATCAACATGCAAAAATCAGTAGTGTTTGTATATACTAGTAAAGAACAATCTGAGGAGACAATCAAGAAAAAATTTTCATTGACAATAACAAGTAAGAATCAAATATCTAGGAAAAACTTTAAGGATGTAAAGAAGCTATACTCAGAAAATTACAAAAAATTGCTAAATGAAATCAAAGATCTAAATAAATGGAAGGACACTTCATGTTCATGGAGTGAAAGAATAAATATTAAGATGCCAATTCTACCCAAATTGAATTACAGATTAAACACAATTCCAATCAAAACTTCAACAGTCTACTTTACAGAAATAGAAAAGTCAATTACCAAATTTATTTTATTTAACTATAAAATTGGTAGAAGAAAATGTAGGGAAGATCTTCAAGATCTTGTGGCAGGTGGTGGTTTCTTAGGCTTTACACTGAAAGTCTGATCAATGAAAGAAAAGACAGACAATTGGGATCTCCCCAAAATGCACTTCAAAGTACTTGTCAAGAATGTGAAAAGGCAGTGCATTCAATGAGAAATTATATAGGAACCACTTATCTGTTAAAGGCTCAATATCAAGGATATTTAAAGAAATTCTACAGCTCAACAATAAAAAGACAAAACACAATTGAAAAATGGGCAAAATACTTGAATAGACATTTTTCCAAAGAGGAAATACAAATAGCTAATAAACACATGAAAAGATGTTGACCACCATTACCTGTTAGGGAAATGCAAATCAAAACCACACTGAAATATCATTTCACACCTACAATGGCCTACTACTGAAAGAAACAAAAAAAGACAAGTGTTGGAGAGAATGCGTTGGAGAGAAGAAATATATAAACACTCATCTACTGCTGGTGGGAATGTTAAATGGTGCAGCCACAATGGAAGACAGTTTGGCAGTTCCCCAGGAAGCTAAGGATAGAACTGCCATACGATCTGGCAACCCCACTGCTAGGTATATCCTCTGTAGAACTAAAAGCAGGGACCAAAACAGACATTACGACACTGATGTTCCAGGTGGCATTATTCACAACTGCCAAAAATGGAAGAAACCCAAATGACCATCAACTGATGAATGGATAAACCAAATGTGTATATACATATGAAAGAGTATTATTCAGATGTAAGGAGGAATGAAGTCCGGATACATGTGACAAGATTGATGAACCTTGAGGACATCATGCTGAGTGACATAAGTCATACACCAAAGGACAAATCTTGTATGATCTTACTAATATGAACTCACATTACTGTAATTTTAATTAACAGTGCTACGTTATGTATGTGAAAATGGTTGAAAGATGAAAGAGGAAGTTTAGGGTTGTGTATGTCACTAGAAGGAAAGCTAGAGGATAAAACATGGAAATGTATGACACAGTGAACCCAGTTGTGGGAGATGACTGTAGTTAACAGTAAAAATATAAGAATGTTTTTTCATGAACGAGAACAAATGTACATCACTATTACAAGGTGTTAAGAATAAGGTGGTTTCCCGGTGCCTGCCCATGTTAAAAAAAGAATAGGGTGGTGAGTTCCAGACCAAGATGGCGGCTTAGCAATGTGCGCAATTTAGTTCGTCCTCCAGTACAGCTACTAAATCACCAGAAACAGTACAGAACAGCTCCTGGGGCCACGTCAGTGACCGGACACAGTGTACCCCAGTCTGGACCAGCTGGATGGCTGTGAACCTCCCCAGAACTGTGAGTTCCCCAAGCCTTGGTGGCTGGTGCCCCTACCCCACTGGCTGCTTCCCAGAGGGGAAAGGAAAGAGACTTTAACTGAAGCAGGGGCTGAGTACTACCAAACACCAATTGTGGAATTAATTAACAAATTCTGACTACTAAAAATAGGTCCCCAGCTCAGGTGAACCTGGTCAAAGCTGAGGTCACTCATTTTTGCCACAGCACCAAGGGGGCAGGGCTGACAGAAAAAGAAAAAAACAAAACAAAACAGAGGTTTCTGTGGCTGTATTTCTACAAAGGCTTGACTGCCTTTGGATACAGTGGCAGGACTTCTCAGGCTGCAACTGTCCCAGGCATAGTCAGAAACAAACTCGTTTGAGGACTTGTCTGGAACCTGTGCGAGCCCCAGGGGAGAGGTGAAGCCCAACTCAGGTGGAATCCCTCCCTTAAGGAATTCAGACACCAGGGCTTGGTAATTTGAAGCCAGTAAAATCAGCGTACAACCTCTCCTCTGTCTCCACCAAGCCCCCAACAGGGAGAGTCTGCCAAAGTTAAAGGTACTGCATCATCTTATGCTGGTGGGATCTGTAGGCAGACAAGCGCTACCTATTGGGCAGGATAAGAAAAACAGTCCAGAGACTTCACAGGAAAGTCTTTCAACTTGCTGGGTCTCACACTCAGGGAAAACTGACGCAGGTGACTTCCTTCCCCCTGACAGGAGGCCAGTTTAGTCCAGGAAAACCTGGCTGGAGTCTGTAATACCGATTTAGACCCTTCTAAGGGTGGGGAGGGAAAAGGCACCTTACAAGCAGGACAAGAAACAAGAAAACAAGAACTGAAAATTCTCCTCTGTTAAACAAAACCTAAGTTAGGCGTTGAGAAAAAGCTGAACTGAATGTCAAAGAACAGATAGACAACAAATTCATCCAGGAAGAAAACCCTAGGTAAAAGAAGTGAAAGCAATCTCCAGAATACACTAATTAAGGTAATTAAATGCCAGCAAAACATAACAAACCATATTAGGAAAATTGAAGATATGACCCAAAGGAATAAACCAACAATTCAAATGAGATACAGGAGTTGAAACAATTAATTCAGAACATATGAACAGACATGGAACACATCATCAAAAATCAAATCAATGAATTGAGGGAGGATATAAAGGCAAGGAATGAACAAAAAGAAGAAGAAATCAAAAGTCTGAAAAAACAAATCACAGAACTTACGGGAATGAAAGGCACAGCAGAAGAGATGAAAAAAACAATGGAAATCTACAATGGTAGATTTCAAGAGGCAGAACAAAGGATTAGTGAATTGGAGAACGGAACATCTGAAATCCGACAAGAAAACGAAAATATAGGGAAAAAAAAAGAGGAAAAATATGAGCAGGGACTCAGGGAATTGAAAGACAACATGAAGCGCACGAATATAAGTGTTGTGGGCATCCCAGAAGGAAAAGAGAAGGGAAAACTAATGGAGGAAATTATCACTGAAAATTTCCCAACTCTTATTGAAAGATTTAAATTACAGATCCAAGAAGTACAGCATACCCCAAAGAGAATAGATCCAAATAGACGTACATTTACTAATCAGAATATAAGATGCCAAAGAGAAAGAGAGAATCCTGAAAGCAGTAAGAGAAAAGCAATCCATCACATACAAGGGAAGCCCAATAAGACTGGATAGATTTCTCAGCAGAAACCACGGCGGTGAGAAGACAGTGGGTGATATATCTAAAGTACTAAAAGAGGAAAACTGCCAACCAAGAATTCTATGTCCAGCAAAACTGTTCATCAAAAAATGAGGGGGAAGGGGGAAGGGCCATGGTGGCTCACAGGCAAGAATGCTCTCCTGCCATGCCGGAGGACACAGGTTCGATTCCTGGTGCCTGCCAATGTAAAAAAGAAAAAAAATGTCAAAAAAAAAAAGAGGGGGAAATTAAAATATTTTCAGACAAAAAAATCACTGAGAGAATTTTTGACCAAGAGACCAGCTCTACAAGAAATACTAAAGGGAGCACTAGAGGCAGATATGAAAAGACAAAAGGAGAAAGAGGTGTGGAGAAAAGAGTGTAGAAATGAAGACTATCAGTAAAAGTAAAAGAAGGAAATTTAGATATGACATATAAAATACAAAAGGCAAAATGGTAGAAGAAAGTACTGCCCGTACAGTAATAACACTAAATGTTAATGGATTAAACTCCCCAATCAAAAGATATAGACTGGCAGAATAGGTTAAAAAACAGGACCCATCTATATGCTGTCTACAGGAAACGCATATTAGACCCAAGGATAAACACGGGTTGAAAATGAAAGTTTGGGAAAAGATAAATCATGCAAATAACAATCAGAAAAGAGCAAGAGCAGCTATACTAATATCCAACAAATCAGACTTCAAATGTAAAACAGTTAAAAGAGACAACGAAGGACACTATGTATTAATAAAAGGAACAATTCAGCAAGAAGACATAACAATTATGAGTATTTATGCACCAAACCAGAATGCTTCAAAGTACAGGTGGCAAACACTGAAAACACTGAAAAGAGAAATAGACACATCTACCATAACAGTTGGAGACTTCAATTCCCCACTCTCTTCAATGGACAGAATATCTAGACAGAGATCAATAAAGAAACAGAGAATCTGAATATTACAATAAATGAGCTAAACTTAACAGATATTTATAGAACATTACACCCCACCACGGCAGGATACAACTTTTTTTCAAGTGCTCATGGATCATTCTCAAGGATAGACCATATTCTGTGTCACAAAGCAAGCCTCAATAATTTAAAAAGATTGAAATCATACAAAACACTTTTTCAGATCATAAAGGAATGAAGTTGGAAATCAATAATAAGCAGAGGGCCAGAAAACTCACAAATATGTGGAGGCTCAACAACACAATCTTAAACAACCAGAGGGTCAAGGAAGAAATTACAAGAAAAATCAGCAAATATCTTGAGGCAAAAGAAAATGAAAACACAAACATATCAAAACTTATGGGATGCAGCAAAGGCAGTGTTAAGAGGGAAATTTATTGCCCTAAATGCCCATATCAAAAAAAAAAAGAAAGGGCAAAAATCAAGGAATTAACTGTCCACTTGGAAGAAGTAGAGAAAGAACAGCAAACTAACCCCAAAGCAAGCAAAAAGAAAGAAATAATGAAGATTAGAGCAGAAATAAATGAAATTGAGAACATGAAAGCAACTGAGAAAATCAATAAAACCAGAAGCTGGTTTTATGAGAAAATCAGTAAGACTGATGGAGCCTTAGCAAGACTGACAAAAAGAAGAAGATAGAGGATGCAAATAAGATCAGAAGTGGAAGAGGAGACAGAACCACTGACTCCACAGAAATAAAGGAAGTAATGACAGGGATACTATGAACAACTTTATGCTAATAAATACAACAATGTAGATGAAATGGACAACTTTCTAAAAAGGCATGAGCAACCAACTTTGACTCAAAAAGAAAGAGACAATCTCAACAAACCAATCACAAGTAAAGAAAATGAATCAGTCATTAAGAAGCTCTCCCAAAAGAAAAGTCCAGGGCCACATGGCTTCACGTGTGAATTCTACAAAACATTCAAGAATTAGTACCAATCCTGCTTAAACTCTTCAAAAAAACTGAAGAGGAGGGAAAGCTACCTAACTCATTCTATGAAGCCAACATCACCCTCATACCAAAGCCAGACAAAGATATTACAAAAAAAGAAAACTACAGACCTATCTCTCTAATGAATATAGATGCAAAAATCCTCAACAAAATTCTAGCAAATCGAATCCAGCCACACATTAAAAGAAGTATACATCATGACCAAGTAGGATTCATCCCAGGTATGCAAGGATGGTTCAACATAAGAGAATCAATTAATGTAATACACCATATCAACAAATCAAGGCAGAAAAACCACATGATCATCTTGATTGATGCAGAAAAGGCATCTGACAAAATACAATATCCTTTCCTGTTGAAAACACTTCAAAGGATAGGAATAGAAGGGAACTTTCTTAAAATGTTAAATGATAAAGGGAATATATGAAAAACCCACAGCTAATATCATCCTCAATGGGGAAAAACTGAAAACTTTCTCCCTAAGATCAGGAACAAGACATGATGTCCACTATCACCACTTTTATTCAACATTGTGTTGGAAGTTCTAGCTAGAACTGTTTGCAGATGATATGATACTATATGTCAAAAACCCCCCAAAATCCACAGCAAAACTACTAGAGCTAGTAAATGAGTACAGCAAAGTGGCAGGTTACAAGATCAACACTCAAAAAACTGTAGTGTTTTTATACACTAGTAAGCAACAATCTGAGGGGGCAATCATGAAAAAAAATGCACTTACAATTGCAACCAAAAGAATAAAATATTTAGGAATAAATTTAACTAAAGAGACAAAAGACCTATACAAAGCACATTACAAGAAATTGTTAAAAGAAATCACAGAAGACCTAAATAGATGGAAGGGCATACTGTGTTCATGGATTGGAAAACTAAAGAATAGTTAAGATGTCAATTCTACTTAAATTGATTTATAGGTTCAATGCAATACCAATTAAGATCCCACAACTTACTTTTCAGAAATAGAAAAACCAGTAACCAAAATTATATGGAAGGGCAGGGTGCCCCGTATGGCTAAAAATATCCTGAGGAAAAAAAACGAAGTCAGAGGTCTCATGCTACCTGACTTTAAGGCGTATTATGAATCTTCAGTGATCAAAACAGCATAGTACCAGCATAAAGATAGATATATTGACCAATGGAATCGAATAGAGTGCTCAGATATAGACCCTCTCATCTATGGACATTTGATCTTTGATAAGGCAGTCAAGCCAACTCACCTGGGACAGAACAGTCTCTTCAATAAATGGTGCCTAGAGAACTGGATATCCATATGCAAAAGAATGAAAGAGGACCCATAACTCACACCCTATACAAAAGTTAACCCAAAATGGATCAAAGATCTAAACATTAGATCTAAGACCATAAAACTGTTAGAAGAAAATGTAGGGAAATATCTTATAAATCTTATACTTGGAGGTGGTTTCCTAGACCTTACACCCACAGCAAGAGCACTGAAGAAAGAAAGAAAGAAATGGGAACTCCTCAAAATTAAACTCTTTTTCGCATCAAAGAACTTCGTCAAGAAAGTAAAAAGACAGTCTACACAATGGGAAAGAGTATTTGGAAAGGACATATCAGATAAAGGTCTAGTATCCAGAATTTATAAAGAGATTGTTCAACTCAACAGCAAAAAGACAGCCAACCCAATTACAAAACGGGCAAAAGACTTGAACAGACACTTCTCAGAAGAGGAAACACAAATGGCCAAAAGGCACATGAAGAGATGCTCAACCTCCCTGGCTATTAGAGAAATGCAAATCAAAAAACCACAATGAGATATCATCTCACACCCACCAGAATGGCCATTATCAATGAAACAGAAAATGACAAGTGCTGAAGAGGATGTGGAGAAAGAGGCACACTTACTCACTGCTGATGGGAATGTCAAATGGTACAACCGCTGTGGAAGGCAGTTTGGCAGTTCCTCAAAAAGCTAAATATAGAATTGCCATATGACCCAGCAATACAATTACCAAGTATCTACTCAGAGACATAAGGGCAAGGACACAAACGGACATCTGCATATCAAAGTTTATAGCAGCGTAATTTACGATTGCAAAGAGATGGAAACAGCCAAAATGTCCATCAACAGACAAGTGGCTAAACAAACTGTGGTATATACATACAATGGAATATTTTGCAGCTGTAAGACAGAATAAACTTATGAAGTATGTAACAACATGGATGGACCTTAAGTACATTGTGCTGAGTGAGATTAACCAGAAACAAAAGGACAAATACTGTATGTTCACTGATATGAACTGACATTAGTGATTTAAACTTGGAGAATTTCACTGGTAAGAGAGACCATGAGGAGATAGAAATAGGGTAAGATATTGGGTAACTGGAGCTGAAGGGATATAGATTGTGCAACAGGACTGAATGTAAAAACTCAGAAATGGACAGCACAATACTACTTAACTGTAATACAATTATGTTAAAACACTGAATGAAGCTGAATGTGAGAATGATAGAGGGAGGAGGGCTGGGGGCACAAATGAAATCAGAAAGAGATAGACGATAAAGATTGAGATGGTAAAATCTAGGAATGCCTAGACTGTAAAATGATAGTGACTAAATGTACAAATTTTAAAAATGTTTTTGCATGAGGAAGAACAAAGGAATGTCATTACTGCAGGGTGCTGAAAATAGATGGTAATTAATATTTTAAAATTTCAACTTATGTGTGAGACTAAAGCAAAAAATATTTGGTATAAAATTTATATTTTGACTAGTGTATTTCCTAATGTAACTTATGTAGACACCTTAATTGAACACCACAGGTACATGGAACCTTGAGTAGGACATGAGATTTTGTTGGTTTGTCCAAAGTGATGCCCCAATAAATCCCAGAGTGATTTGATCACTGAATAAAAATGTATGGGGAATGGTGAGAATGGGGGAAAATTCAATTTCCCCAAGTTGAATTCTTGATATTCTCACAAGCAGTGTGGACAACCAAAGCTACAGGCTGAACCCACAGTCTTGAGGTTTGTTCATACGAAACTTAATCCCACAAAGGATAGGTCAAGCCTACTTAAAATTAGGCCTAAGAGTCACCCCCAAGAGAACCTCTTTTGTTGCTCAGATGTGGCCTCTCTCTCCAGCCAATACAACAAGCAAATTCACCACCCTCCCCCTGTCTATGTGGGACATGACTCCCAGGGGTGCGGTCCTTCCTGGCAACGTGGGACAGAAACCCCAGAATGAGCTGAGACTCAGCACCAGGGGACTGAGAAAAACTTCTCGACCAAAAGGGGGAAGAGTGAAATGAGACAAAGTAAAGTGTCAATGGCTGAGAGATTACAAACACAGTCAAGAGGTTATCGTGGAGGTTATTCTTACGCATTAAGTAGATGTCACCTTGTTATTCAAGATGTAATGGAGAGGCTGGAGGGAACTGCCTGAAAATATAGAGGTGTGTTCCAGTAACCATGTTTCTTAATGATGATTGTATAATGATATAGGTTTCACAATGTGACTGTGTGATTGTGAAAACCTTGTGTCTGATGCTCCTTTTATCTACCTTGTCAACAGATGAAAAGAACATATGGAATAAAAATAAATAATAGGGGCAACAAATGTTAAAATAAATTTAGTTTGAAATGCTAGTGATCAATGAAAGGGAGGGGTAAGGGGTATGGTATGTATCATTTTTTTTTCTGTTTTCGTTTTATTTGTTTTTCTGTTGTCTTTTTATTTCTTTTTCTGAATTGATGCAAATGTTCTAAGAAATGATCATGATGATGAATATGCAACTATTTGATGATATTGTGAATTACTGATTATATATGTAGAACGGAATGATCAAAATGGGAATGTTTGCGTTCATTTTGGTGTTTTTTTGGTATTTAAAAAAAATGGGGTGGTAAATGGGAAAAAGTGTACCTAATGCAAACTATGGGCAATAATTATTATTTTAATATTCTGTCACTAATTGTAACAAAGCATATGACACCAATGCTAAGTGTCAATAACAGTGTGGAGGTATAAGGGATATGGGTGTTTTATTTTTGAAGTAATAAAAATGTTCTAAAATTGACTGGTGATGAATGTACAACTCTGTGATTATACTGACAGCCACTGAGTGTACACTTTGGATGGACTGTATGGTGTGTGAATATACTTCAAATTGCTTAAAGGTAAGGTGTCATATGCATATACAGATGGAGTTCTTATATCTTTACAATCTGGATGTCCTTTACTTCTTATTCTTGTCAGGAGGTTCTGAGAACCTACAGTATAATGTTGCGTCAAAGTGGCATAGTAGATATGCGTGTTCTTGATTTTAGGGCAAACACATTCAGTCTTTCACCATTATACGATTAGTTAGCTGTGGGCTTTTTTTTTTTTTTTTTTTTAAGATATTCTTTATCAGGTTAAGGAAGGCCCCTTTTATTCCTAGTTTATTGAGTCCTTTTATTATGAAAGGGTGTTGGATTTCGTCAAATCGTTTTACTGCTTCTAAGATGATGTTTTTGTTTTTATTCCATTAATAAGGTGCATTACACATTGATTATTTTTACTGAAACAAATGCACTTCAGGGATAAATCCCACTTGATCATGATGTATAATCCTTCATATATATACATTGCTAGATTTAATTTGCTAGTATTTTGTTGCAGACTTTTGTATCTATATTCAAATAGGAAACTGGTCTGTATTTTTTTTTCTTGTGATGCTTTGGTTTTCATAGCAGAGTAACAACACACATCACATGGAATGGGCTGAAATTTCCCTATTTCCGTTTTCTGGATTAATTTGGTGTTAATTCTTCTTTAAAGAACTGGTAGAGACCTCACCAGTGAAGTCATCTCAGGGCCTGGGCATTTCTTTGTGGAAAATTAAAAATTATAATTCAACCACCTAGGTTTATTCTGATTTTATGATTCTTCTTGAGCCAATTTCTGTAGTTTTTGTCTTTCTAGGAATTTGTTCATTTCTTCTAAAGTATCTAATCTGCTGTCATATGTTTTTAGTATTTCCTTACAATGCTTTTTATTTCTGGAAGGTCTGATGAGAGACTTGTGAATTTTGTTCATTTTTCAAGGATTTCTACTTAATCTTCATTGGTTTCTTCTGCCAGTGTGGTTTGGGTTTAGTTTGCTCTTCTTTCTCCAGTGTCTTATGGTTGAAGGTTAGGTTACTGATTTGAGATCTTTTTCTTTTCTTTTTGCATGGGCAGGCACCGGAAATTGAACCCGGGTCTCTGAATTCTGCCACTGAACCACCATTGCACCACCCCTTTTTTAAGTATGTGTTTACAGCTACACAGTTTTCCTCTAATCACTATTTTTGCTGCATCCCACAAATTGTTGTGTTGTATTTTTGTTTTCTTTCACAGCAAGTATTTTCTATTTTCCCTTTTTTTTTCTCCTTTGACTCACTAGTCATCTAAGAGTGTGCTGTTTAATTTCCACAGATCTTTGAATTTTTCAAATCCTCTACTCTTACCCATTTCTAATTTCATTCCAATGTACTTGGGGAAAAAACACTTTGAGATTCCAATCCTTTTAAAATTTACTGAAGCTTGTCTTACAGCTTAACTTTTTGTCTATCTTGGAGAATATTCCATATGCACCAGAGAAGAAACTGTATACTGTCATTAATGGGTGCAGTGTTAGATACAGGTATGATAGGTCTATTTATAGTGTCTTCCCTTTCATGGCTATTTCTTCTGTGTAGTTCTATCCATTATTGAAAATAGGGTGCTTAAGTCTCCAACTATTACTACTGAATTGTCCACTGTGCTTCAAATTTGTCTGTTTGTGCTTCATATATTTTTGAGCTCAAATGTTAGGTACATATATGTTCATTTATTATGAATTTTGTATACTTATTAACTGTTAAATCTTCCTGATGTGATTGACTACTATCTTTATGAAATGTACATCTTTATCTCTAGTAACAATTTTTGCTTTAAAGCCTATTTTCCCCCTGATATTAGTGTAGGTGTTCCAACTTTTTTTTGGTTTTGGTTTTGGGTTGCATGGCATATCTTTTTTCATTGTTTTACTTTTATTCTATTTGTGTCTTTGAATCTAAAGTATGTGTCATATAGACATCATATAATTGTACAGATTAATAAAAATAATCTGGTAATCTGCCTTGATTTCATCACTTATCCATTCACATTTAATATTACTGATATGTTTGAAGCTACACCTGCCACTTTGCTTTGTTTTCTGGATGTTCCATGTCTTTTTTTCCTCTGTTACTCCTTTACTACTTTCTATTACAGGTAATTTTCTTTTCTTTCTTTTCTTTTTTACTAAAATTGCTTTATTTGTCCCACCTCTTTTATTAATACACATTATGTACATTTATAGAAAAGGCAGTAGGAAAATATTAACAGATATTTAATTACAGCATGTAGGCAAGACACACTAAATCTATGTCTTGTAAGTCTGTTTGGTAATAATGTATAAGGGAACTTGTTACAAGTCATAATGTTTTCATAATCTGTCAGGAAAAAAGGTCACATTAGCACCCCTTCATATGTTAATAAGAATGTATTTGCTTAGTCACACTAACAGGTAATTTCCTAATAAGCATTTTAATTACTGTAAAATTACTTTCTTTGAATCAATTTATTAGTGGTTGCTTTAGAGCTTACAATATACATTTAATGTATGAAGATCTACTCCAGATTTATGGTAACTTAATTCCAGTGAATGAAAGAAACTTTATTCCTATATAAAGCTGTTTTCTGTCCTCGTCTTCCTTTTTGGTCCTATATATGTTATACCTGTATACGTTAGAAATTAAAAAATACATTGTTATAATTATTACTTTATATAATCTTATGTGTTTTAGAAAGCTGAGAGATCAATAATATGTATTTATAGGTTTTATTATTTTAACTTTCTTACTGTTTTTCAGTTCCTTCATTATTTACTTTGGATTCTAATTGTCATATGGTGTCATTTCCTTACTCCAAAATAGCTTTGTTCACACCCACCTCCTTTGTGCTGTTATTGTCAAATATATTACATTTATATATCTATAAATGTAGTATATTATGTATGTATCTATATAGATATATATTTCTTAATAAGCCCAACAATATGTATATTGTGTTATGCAACTAGTTTTTATAAGTCAGTTAAAAGTAGAAAGTAGAAGAAATATGCAATTGTACCATCTCTTATAATTACCTACAGAACTACGTTACTAGTACTCTTATTTTTGTGTGTTGATATGAATTACTATATGATGTGAGATGCTTTCAACCTGAAAAACCCCCTTTAATATTTCCTTTAAGACACATCTGCTAGCAACTAATTCTCTCAACTTAATTGTTTATCTTGAAATGCCTTTAATTTACCTTGATTTTGGATAGAAGATTCTTGTTTGAGTTTTTTCATCAAACGTGGGCAGCTTCCAAGCATTATTTCCTTGAGTATTTTCTGTTCCTCTTTCTCTCTCTTCTCTTTTTGGAAGTCCTATGCTTTTATTTGTATGTTTAATGTTGCCTCACATTTCTCCGAGGCACTATCCATTTTTTCTGTTCTTCAGATTGGACAATCCCTTGATTTATCTTCAGTTTCACAGATTCCTTCTTTGGCCAGCTCAAATCTAATATTCAGGCCCTCTAGTGATTTTTTTTAGTTCATTTATTGTACTTTTCAACTCCAGAATTTCTATAGGGTTTTCAAATAGTTCTCTTTATGGATATTCTCTATTTGATGATTTATGGATACCATACCTTCATTTAATTCTTTAGACATGATTTCCCTTAGTTCTTTGAACATATTTATGACCTTTGAGTTCTGAGTTCTGATAAGTTTAACACCTGGGCCATTTCAAAAGTGGTTTCTATGGCCTGCTTTTCTTAACTATGGATCACAAAACTCTGTTTCCTGCAATTTTTGTTGTTGAAAACTGGACATTATAGATAATATACTGGAGTAACTCTGGATATTGATCCCTCTGAGGATTGATGTCATTTGCTCGGTTATTTATTATTCATTTAGTGACTTGGATGAACTAACTCAGTAAAGTCCATTTCCCTCACAGTGTACAAACTCTGTGGTCCTGCTCACATTTTTTTTCTTTAAAGTCCCTAAGAGTTCCATACTTTGTTGATTAATCTATTTGCAGCTTGGGGGATATTTTCTAGTGTGCCCCAAGACCTGCACTATTGCTCATGAATGGGTGTAGTTTAGCATATGTGTACAGCCTTCCTGCTGTCTCTTTCTAGTTCTATTGGACTCCTTTTTTATTTTTTGTAGTCTTTGGCATTTTTTTTATTTAAAAAATATTTTTATTATAAACAATGAACTAATATACCAACATTCTTTTTTTTAACCATATGACCATTCCATTCTACATTTATAATCAGTAATTCACAATATCATCACATAGTTGTATGTGATGTAAATGATCATCATGATCATTTCTTAGAACATTTGTATCAATTCAGAAAAATAAAAAGGAAACCAAAAATTTCATACATACCATACTCCTTACCCCTCTTGATGACTAGTGTTTCAGTAGTTCTATTTATTAAACTTCTGATTGTTCTGTTGTTCCTGCTTGTTGCTAATAGAATCATGGGATACCAGTATTAAGAACCCTCTTATTTTACTCTTCATCATGATATCCATTGTTTTTGATGTCTTAGGCTTGGAATTCTCTATGCTTTGTTATAATTAAGGTCAATTCCCTTAGGCACAGCTGACATTTTTTTTGTCCCATCTTTCCCCTTGGGCAGAACTTCTAGGTAAATGGTGTCCCATTGTTCCCCTACAGCTCCAGAGCTGGGGGCAGGCACTGCAGTATGTTTCTCAAAGTGACACCCTTGTTTTGTGAGCAGGTGCTGCGCCAAGGGCCAATGGGTGCTGCGCCAAGGGCCAATACTCCTGACCTGCCAATAGTAGAGCTAACACCCTAGTGGCTAGGTGTGGGAAGGAGTCTCAGCCTCCTAGATCAGGTAGAGTTGCTGGAACTCAGGACCAGAGTAGCTGAGAAATGAAATGATAGCACTAGCCTTGGGGAAAAATGGCGATGAGGGAACGAGCCTTCATCTTTTTAATCCATGCCTGGCCAGATAAGAGTGCCTGGAAGAGTAATTTCTATAAATTGTTTATGGGAATGGGTGGTGGTGGTGAGCAGGTGAAAGTGGTGGCTCAAATGTCACAAACTCTGGCTATCACTAGAGATTTAGTACATTTTCTTGAAAATATTTTTCCATTTGTTGTATACCCTTAGGACAATTCTCAAAAACTTTAAGTAATTGCTTTTTATAATTTTCTCCAGTTAAATGATTGTTTTTGGGGGGAGAAGGTATACCACGCTCTTCACTGCAGCATTCCAGAAGCAACAGATTTAGTATCTACATTGAAATTTTTAAATTTAATATCTACATTGAAATTTTTTCCCTAAACATTGACTATATACAATTAAATTTAAAGTTACTTACAAGGAATACTTTAAAGTGTCATCTAACTCCATGATAGCAGCCTGGTTCCCACAACGGTAACAATAATTGGGTGCACTGAAGATAGTAACCACGTTCCGATCATGACACCAATTGTATCCCTGCAGTATTAAAACAAACAAAAAAATCAGTATTTTATATTATGATGGTTCTGACATAAGTAAGTTTAGGAAACTAAACTTAAACATTATAAATATTCTCTGTGGGAATGTAGGATTTCCTTATAGGACATGGTATTCATCCTTAATAGATTGTGCACTTGCACAGAATGGAATGCTATGTAACTGGTGGGCAGAGGGTTCTCTTACACGGAACCCATATTTATTATGTTGCTCCAATCTTAATCTCTACCAACTTTTTTCCGCTTGATCTATGCAGGAGATCTTAGCTAAGATGTGTATTAAACACTCTCCCACAATTTCTCTTTACATTATATATTCTGAAGCTAGTACTTGGTAAATACAGGTTTAGAATTACTTTTTCCTACGAAATGGGGCCAGTTTTCAGCAGTAATATCTTCTATTTCCAGTGATCCTTTTGATCAAAAAGCTATTATGACTCATTATTATTAGCTATATTTTCGGTAATTATCTGCTTGATATACCAAATATAACATTTTCCTTCTCTTTATCTCTTGCTTGTGGTGTCATTATGTTTTAGGTATGTCCCAGCTAATAGCTGAACTTTGATGGCTTATCCAATTTGAGAGTCTCAGTCCTTTAGTCAAATAAAACTATTTGTATTTCTTATGATTTCTGATACAAAAAGATCTACTTTTACTATATGAATTTGTTTTTTATATACCACATGCTCCCACCTCTTTACCTCTATTGATTTGACAGAATTTTCTTTAATATTTTGAGCAATTCCCTCCTGCTCTGGAATGAATATATTCTATTTCTATTCCCTCAGCAATTACAAAATAGCAACATCATAGTGGAGAAATCTGACAGACACTATCTTAACTAACATCCAAGTTACTATCTCCAAAATGGAACAAATAAATTTCATGTCCCCCGATATGATTCAGTGAGAAGGAAAGAATATCAATTCTGTGGTATGCCTGCCAAAAATGTATAACTTGAATCTATAATTATAGAGGCGTATTAGTCAAACCCCAAACTGAGGGGTACGTCTTAAAAATAAATCACTTGTATTCTTCCAAACTGTTAAGATCATGCAAAACAAAGAAAGTGTAGAGAATTACTTCCATATCAAAGGAGAGTGAAGATATGTGATGACTAGATGCAGCATTTTGGATTGAGTAACATGTAACACGATTACATTTTGCTATAAATATTTACTGGGTAATTAATAAAATTTGAATAAAGTGTTTAGACAATAGCACTATATCGACAGTACTAACTTCCTGCTGAAATACACTGTGGTTATATAAAATAATGTTGTCTTTACAAAATAAACATGGAAATTTGGAAGTAAAGGAGCATTATGTCTGCAACTTACATTCAAATGGTTCACAAGGAAGTAATGTGTGTATGGGAAGAAGAAAGTGAAAGGAGGACAGAGAGAATGAATGATGAAGCAAACTGGTTAAATATTTACATATAGGGAACATGAAGGACAAAAAGGAATTTTTTTGTATTTTTGCAAGTTTTCCTTAACTCTTAATTTCAAACATGAGCTAAAAATTTAACATGCAGACTGTTAAAGTCTAAAATTGCTTATAAATGATACTTTGATTAACAACTTCATGGTAAACAGGTAAGAATAAAGTATTCTAAAAGGAAATTTTCAATGCGAATATTTTTGTTCTGTGCAATTTGTACTTTGCCTGCTTGCTAAAATCACCAATTTTTCCTCCTTTCATAAGCAGTGGGAGAAACGTTTCCTATATTCTAAGGCAGGAAGTCTTATTACAAATGTACATATTTATTTTGAAATAAAGATCATCCTGTAGTAATAGTACATACCTCCATTACAAGCTGGTGGGCACGAGAAACCAACGTGAGACCATTGGCATGGTTAAACGTTTCAGAAATGTCTTGTCCAAAAGTGTAGCCAGCACCACGTGGAGAAATCCCCCACCCACCACGATCATCTGGATCTGACCACAACAAATCACACATTGGGCCCTAGACAAGAAAATGAAGTACATGTTATAAACTAATAGCAGTCACATTTAACTAACTTAGCTTTAGCATAATGTGGTTACATTTATGATTCTTTTCTTTTCTTATTCTTCCTAAATTTACCTCATGTGGAACTTCTTGTAAACGATCCAGGGCTCGTATATGATCCAGTGTATCTATGGATGGAGAGAGGCCACCATGGAGGCAGAATATCTGTTTATGAATTAAAAAACAAAAAGTATTTGTTTCATTTATTGCTAAAAGTTAATGGAGAGTAAAGAATGGTTTAAGTGTCACTTTTCAAAATAAAGTTTAATATTCACTGTGGAAAATCTATAAAATGCAAAGAGAAATAAGGCCAAATCTATCATCAGAGATAATTATTAATATTAAATTTACTTCCTGTTTTTTCCTTATAATGCTAAGTATTTTACAGAGATTTTCCTGTTTCTTGATGAATGGGCTATCCAACCTTGTGACCTGCCATTACATTTTCTATTAGTAACTGTTACTGTATAAAATTTTTTGTTCTTCTTACAGCAAACATTTTATTGATTAATGTTACTGGTTCCAATAGTTTTTCAGTTTTCTTAAGGCTTTTGGAGAACTTAATCATGTCATTTCCAAAACTGATATTTTTGTTTTTTCCTTTTCAATGTTTATACCCTTTTCATCTCAGTGAACTCTCAGACTTCCAAAATAAAATTTAATACAAGATTTAGAGGGCATGCTTCTTCTAGTTTTGACTGAGGTTACCAGTGTTTCACTAAGTATTTTCACTGTAAGTTTCCTTATCTGATTATTTCTTAATTTTATTATTTTCTTCACTACCGAGTTTTAAATGATAGATACTGGCTTTTTTCAAATGATTTTGGCCTATGACTTTATTTTTCTGCACTTCCCATGTCTACCTTGGTATTAGGCTACACTAGCTGTATAGATTGAGTTGTGAAGCTCTCCATCTTTTCTGAAGCTCTAAAATAAAGAAATTAACTGCCACTTAACAATTTTATAGAATTAACTTATAAAACTGCCTAAACCTGGGAGCTGTATCTTCAGTTACTTTTTTAATTCAGTTACTTTTTTAATTCCTTCAAAGCTTGGTAGTCTAACTTCTTCAAAACAATTTTAATATTTTGCTATAACACATTTAATCTGGGCTTTCAAATTTATTGGAATAAAGCTTTACCTATTATGATTCATAATACCCAAAGTTACGTCTTCTTTCTCACTCATTGTGTTTTAGTGTTCTATCTGTTTTCATAGATAGGTTTTGACCATCAAACTGACTTTTCAAAAATCTGCTTTTGGCCATACTGATCAGCTCTTTTATTTGGTGGTATCTATTTCTGCTTTTTATCTTTCTATCTTTTTTAAACAATAGCATTCATTTATTTTGCTGAAGAACCTTCAATTTGGGAAGAATTCAGTGGGGATGTTTCATCCCTGCTCTATGTGGCTTCCACGGGCAGCTAAACTGGGGACTGGAGGATCCCTTTCAAGGTGGTGCACTCACATGCTGATGGTCAGCTGGGAGCTCAGCCAGGGTTAAGGATTTGGAGAGAGTCTCAGCTCTTTGTCACCAGCTGCTCATGCTTCCTCACAATCTGGTGGCTGAGCTCTAACAGTCATGGTCCCATGAGAACCAGACAAAAGCTGTATATGTTTTGTGGTCTGGTCTCAGAAGTCACATAGCATCACTTTAACTATAGTTAGAAGACTGCCAGATTCAGGGAGAAGAAACACAGATCCATCTTTCAAGAAGAAGAAACACAGACCCATCTCTCAAAAAGAAGAATACCAAAGTCAAATGGAGATGATGTGGCTGTCTTTGGAAAATAAAACCTCCTACTTTTCTCTGTTCTGCTATTTACTCTCACCCTCAGGTTTCAGCTTAAACATCTTTCTTAGGAATACCTGTGATTGCCTAAACAGAATTGGGACACTCTGTTTGTTATCTGACATTTTGACATCCTGTACTTCACCTATTATGATAATCTTCATACTCTTAGAGTGACAGTTTAATGTCTGCGCTTTTATTTTTAATTGATATGTTGCTTAAGTTTATTTTGTTTCGTTCTTTGATTTAAAAGTTTATTCACAGTATTTTCTTTCTTGTTTTCTAAAAAATGTACATAAGATTGAGTATTTCCTTGCATTTTACCCTTTGTTTACATAAAAGTTTTGGTCTGTCAATCATTTATAAATAATCTGGTCTTTTTCTTTTCTTAGAATTCTTAAAAAACTATAAAAGTTCTGAAACAAATATATTTTTCTCCTATTTAATTTCTAGTATAAAATATTTATGTGTATATATAACATAAAATAGTATGCTACACACACATATAAATCCTGTATAAACACATATATAAATAGTAACTATAAAGACTATCTGGTTTCTGTTTGCTGAGTAACAAATGCTATCACTGTCTGTATCTGCTAAGTAAATTTGTCATCTTGTTACAATCCCAAATATATATGTTTTATATCCATTTGATTTCTGAGGTACATAAAGTCTTCCAATAAATTATCTGTTCCCAATGGTGTGTGTGTATTGGCTGTTTAGTTGCTTAAAAGTACTATGAAGGGATAACCTGACAAACCTCAAGCAGAACCATTCCAGTCAAACCTAAAAGAACACCTAGGGCAATAATATAAGATTCCACAAGGGCTCCATGCACTAGAGTAACTTTTCAGAAACTTTCACTCTCCAGATGGGTCCCTGGACCAAATAAGTCCTGAAACCAGTCCCTCCAGAACATCAGATAGTTCCATCTCCCTACCCTATATTAGTGACAGACCCTTTCAACATGAGAGAATGTCCACAGCCCAAACACCCTTTAAGAGAAGGATAAAAAGATCAAAGGTGATTGTGGAGTTATACAGAGAAGATAGGATTTAACAAATGAACATGATTGTTGAATTATTAAATTGATCTCTCTTTTAAGTCTCCAGTATCTTAGAGCAGCTAGAAATAAAAACCTAAAATTGTGGAACTGCAACCCATGCCAAATGCTGCAATATGTTCTACAACTAATTGTGGTGCTGTGCTTTGAAATTTATTGCTTTGTTGTATATATTTTATTTTTCACAAAAAAGAAAAAGAACAAGTCCACTGTGATGATAAAAAAATATTTATGGCTCTCAGTCTCCTATATTCTGGAGTAACCAGAAGGAAAAATCTGAGAGCATGGTACAGGAGCTTGTGACAAACTCTGGGATCTGCCTTATAATTACTTAATTACTTGTTGAAGAGTACTTTGAAAACTTGCTTTTTCCCTTCTTTGCTTTGTATATATGGTATATTATACAATAAAGGAGAAAAAAAGGACTATGAAAGAAAAGATCAATGACTCATAGAAGGTTAAGAGCTTAGGGGAGCAGAGGGAAGAGGAATAAATAATTTAAAGTTCTAATAATAAACCCACTTTAAAAACTACATTCACCAACAACACTAATAGACTACTCTTCTAAAATCATTATGTCCATTAATTTTTATGTTAATAAAGATTTATCTATTCTTTTAAAAACTGAAAGCAACCTTAATTGAAATTGAACACCCTTTAAATTCACATTGTTTCTTTCATTTTAGCAAGTCTAGACAAAACAGTGTCCTTTAAAATAAATTATTGCAGTGTTGAAAAGCAGGGTTGTGAAAATGTGGACTGTCAAGATCACCCAGAAAGGCCAAATTATAATCCCATCAGCAGTCCATAAGAATATTTACGACATCCTTGACAACTCAGGGGATTTTATAATTGATGTATTCTACGTTACATTTTATTTTGTTTTATATTAAAATTTAAATGTTCATGTTAACAGTGATTATGTCTTGAAACTAGCATTACATTTGCACAGCTCTTTCTTAAAGTTTCTGAATATTTTATACTATGACTGCAAAGCTTGTTATAGGTGGACACAAATCATTTACTTAATTAGTGAAAATGATATAAGATACTATATAATTTCTTGCAAGTACCATGCAAATGGAATGAAAAGTTATTAATGGTAACCAGCAGACACTATGTACATAAATGGGGACAGTTGTAAAAAGCTCTGCTTTCCTAGTAGTATACACCAGAGAATTATTTGCAATATTTATCTCTAATAAAAAAATCACATTGGTATATTCTTTGGTGAAAAGATTTGTACATGCATCTCAGAAACAAGAGGGAAATATGCTGGTCTAAATATATATATACATATATATATAAATTACCCAATTCCTTGCTCTGAAATTTCAAGTTTAAGGAAAAGTGGCAGAAAAGGCCAAAGATATGCATAAACACATGTCATATAAAGGTAGACTCAAAATTACTAACTGAAAATCTTTTCCTACTTTTAACTATCCCTCCCAAAATGTTAAGTATACACACACACACATACATACGTACACACCTGTCCATCTACTAAAGCTGTAAGCGGAAGATAATCAAATAGATCTGTGAAATATTTCCAAACATTGGCATTTCCATACTTTCGTAGACATTCATCATAAAAGCCATATACTTGGGTAATTTGTCGGCTTTCATGGTTTCCTCTCAATATTGTAATGCGTTCTGGATAACGCACCTGGGAGAAAAGCAAAAGAAAACCATGATACAATCCTATTTTTGCTAGCATTGTCTTAAGCACATCAATCTTTGAACCCTTTTTTTAAATGGCTGTTTTGTCTACTAAAAAATTAAATGTTAGTAACTTTCTCATTCATGCTCTCAGGTCACCAGGTCGTAATTAACTGACCTTTGGGTGTGTTTATGGCTGTCCTTTACCAATGTCCACCCTCAATGGAGCCGATATCAACTGATACCCGATTACTACAATAAACTTTTGATTCTGTTTGTATCACCTTCTTCATTCTCAAACTAGCACCAGTCTCTTATATCTTTTCAGAACACCAATACTTATTGCTGCAGAATGGATTCTGGAAATCAGATGCTAGCACCTGAAACGTTTTCCATAGTCTGGCTTCTTCCTCCCTTTTTGATCTCTATTTCCCAAAGGAAGAATATTTGCTGAGTACCAAATGCTAAGATAAATACCAAATAGGCTTTTGCCAAATCTGGACCAGACTGCAAGTGTATCAGTGATCTCCCTTCCAGGACAAAACATAAATACCATTTAGTAAGGATATGCGTGTTAAGAAATGTGAAAAAGAATCAGATTCTGTAAATCAAGTAAGAAGCACAAATGCATACTTCAATTCACACAGATTTATTAAGCACCCATTATGTGCCCAACATTAAGCTAGGAGTCTGAGACTGATTCTGTAAGTGGCACAGAATTACTAGAGTTTGGGGAATAAGTGAGCAATAAGATGAAAGTATCATATAAGGGAGATTTCATGTGACAGTATATACAAGGTAGATTTGGAGGGGTCAGATCTTAAGAGGCTGAAATACTAGTTTAAGTGTGAAACGATGAGAATATGGATGTTGTGATAAGAGCAAAAATAGAAAGACGCAGGAGTAGAGACATTTCAAAGCAAAAATTTAAAAAGACTTGCTAACTGACCAAATATGAGGGATAGCTGACAATAATCAAATATCATTTTAAGGCTTCAGCTACGGATACCAGAAGGGGGCAGGAGAGGTTTAATTATCTTTTTTTTTTCTTTTTAATGTAAAGCCAGCTATTTTAATGGGCTATAAACTGAACGAATCATAATACAGAAGAAAAGAGAATGCAATACTGCTATTCTAGCCTTTTACATGATTTAACACTTAAAAGAAAGAAAATCAATTTTCATTAAACATACCTTTAATGCCACAAGAAGAGTCACAGTCTCCACAGAATAATAACCTCTGTCAACATAGTCACCCATGAATAGATAGTTTGTATCTGGTGATTTCCCACCAATTCTAAAGAGTTCCATAAGATCATGAAATTGACCATGAACATCTCCACAGACGGTAACAGGACAACGAACCTCTTGCACATTTGATTCTTTTGTTAAAATTTCCTTAGCCTGTTATAAAAGTGAAATCAACAATTAAAAATTAAGATTCTTCTATGGCAAACTATTACAAATTTAAAAAACATGATTTCTAGTCTATTAAAATAAATGAGGAAAAACACTTGAAATATATCTTATAAAAGCATAAAATCAAATCACTGTGTGACATCACTTTACACTCCTAATATGGCCATAATAAAAAAACAGGTAATAGCAAGTGTTGGTGAGACTATGAGAAACCAGAAGTCTGAAACATGGCTGGTGAGAATGTAAAATGGTATAGCTGCTGTAGAAAAGTCTGGCAATTCCTCAAAAGGTCAGACAGAGTTACTATATGAACTAGCAATTCTACTCCTAGGTATTAAACCAGGAGAAATGAAAACTTATGTCCACACAAAAATTTGCACACAAATGTTCAAAGGAGCGTTATTTATAGTACTAAAAAGTGAAAACAACCCAAATATTCATCAACTGATGAATGAATAAATAAAATGTGGCATATATATATAAAAAGGAGTATTATTCAGCAATAAAAATAAATGAAGTACTAACACACGCTACAACCCTGGAAACATTACGCTTAGTGAAAGAAGGCAGTCACAAATTACCACATATTGTATGATTTCATTTATATGAAATGCCCAGAATAGGCAAATCTATAAGGCCAGGAGACAGGGGGTGGAAAGTGAAGGCTAAGGCATGCAGGGTTTTTTTCAGGGTAACGAAATGTTCTAAAATCATAATAGATGCACAATTTTGTGAATATACAAAAAGCTACTGAATTGTACACTTTAAATGGATGAATTGTATGGTATGGGAATTATAGCTCAACAAAGCTGTTTTTAAAACGTCAAAAATTAATATTCAAATTTTTACATAAGCACACATTGTTACACAAATTCACAAGTGAACTTTCAACTCCTTTATTCCAACTTTTGTATTTAGGTTCAAGTATATACAGGGGAGGACATACAGTACAGAATTTATGTATGAACATGGATAAATTAAATGCACAAACTAAATTCTAGTTCATTAATATCTCATATATCGGGAACCTTGCTAATGAGAAAAAGAGCCAGAACTAGGAAAAAAAATTAAAGAGGTCTGTGAGGTAATGAGAACAGATATGATGAATGTGTATGTAGCACCCTAACAATTTGCCAGTCATGGTAGCCAACTACCCAGCATAATTTCCTAACTACTTTGTAATACCGTATCTGCCAAGCTTTCATAAATACCTGAGTCTGTTTCTGGATTTATCTGTAATGACACAGACCTAGCACACCCTCAGAGATCCCTTTAATTTCCTTTTTCTGGAAGTGCTGCCTAACTTATCAACTATACTGCTGATAGCACTGGTGGTGCTGAGCCCCCTGAGCTGAGCCAGAGTCCAAGCTGAAGTCCTGGGCCTGCCTGGTCTTCACTCTGTGCTATGCTGAGGTGACCCTCCACATCCAGACAATAATGAATGCCACATGGTGGGATTACAATCAGGCTTCATGAGCAAATGCTGAAGTCTGATGTTACCATCTGGAAATATGAGGGAGCCAGCTTTCCACAGAATGAACCTTAGCATTCATATCTTTTCTTTTTGTTCATCTCACCACTTTGGTAGCACTTTTATCCTTGCTCTTACTGCTTTATCTACCTGTGGCAAATAAGAGACTGATTTAATTACTATAATAATCATAGTAACCGGGAAGCGGAGATTCCTTGTTTACTGTTTATTCAAAACTATCCTGGCTATTTTTGACCCTTTAGTTAAGCCTTCCTGAATTTTCAGATTAATCTGGAGCGAATGGACTTCTTTATGATACCAAGTTTTTTCACTGATGAATATGGTATCAGTTATCATTTATTTAGATTTCCTTTCTTCCTTAATCACGTATAATAACTGTCTCTTTATCAAGTCTTATTTTGGTTCTTGTTGCTTTGATTGTAATTCAAGGTAATTTATAGCTGATACTATACTGAGATTTTAAAAGTATTTCTTTCCATCCAATGGAGAAAGAACAGTCTATTCAACAAATGGAGTTGGGACAACTGGAATTCCACATAAGGATGAAGTTGGAGTCCAGCTTCTCTCCATACAGAAAAATTAAAAATGGACTAATGGCCTAAATATAATAGCTAAAACCATAAAATGCTTAGAAGAAAAGATAAGAGTAAGTCTTCATGACCTTGTATTAAGCAATGGATTCTTAGACATTATACTAAAAGCATGAATAACAAAAGAAAAAATATACTGGACTTCATCAAATTAAAAACTTTTGCACAGAAGACATAATTAAGAAAGTGAAAAGACAACTTACAGAACAGGGAAAATATTTGGAAATCACACATTTGAAAGGGGTTTAATAAGAACACTCACTCACTGTTGGTACGAATGTGAAATGGGGCAGCCACCGTAGAAAACAGTTTGGCAGTTCCACAGAAAATTAAATACAGAATCACCATATGACCCACTTCTAGGTATATACCTCAAATAATTGAAAGCAGGGAACTGAACAGATATTTGCACAAAATAGCAGCATTATTCACAACCGCCAAAAAGACGAAAGGTACCGAAGTATCCATCAATACATGACTGGATAAACAAAATGTGGCATATACATACAAGGAAATGAAGTTCTGATACATCTGACAACATGAATCAAACATAAAGACATCATGATAAATAAAATAAGCCAAACATGGTCCTGGCATTATGGGATTGAGAATGCCTTATTGACCAAAGCAGGGAAAAGAAATGAAACAAAATCTAAGTGGCTAAGAGATTTCAAATAGAGTTGAGAAGTCATTCTGGAGGTTACTATTATGCAAGCTTCAGTCAGATATTGCAAATTGCCACATTATGCCAAGCCCCAACCAACAGTATTCCTGAAAACTCTAAATACCACCCTTAAAGCTAAGACTCTATAAAAGTTTTACTTAGTAAGTTTATTTTTGTCAGAAACTTAAGGGCTTCAGATTGTTCTTATGCCAGTTAAGCCCTGAAACCAAGAGGTACCAGTCTCTCCATGAACATTTACCAGGTTCATTTTCTACCCCATAACGTTGACACCCCTTTCCAGCATGAAGTTGAATCGGTCATTGCCCAGATATCCCTAAAGATTGACAGAAAGATCAAATGAAAGGGAGGAGGTGTACTTGAGAAATTAAGATTTAGCAAATGTTTATGACTACTGAATCGTTATACAGATGTTTCAATTCAGTTTTTAGCATATTAGAATAGCCAGAAGGAAATACCTGAAATTGCTGAACTGTAATCTGGTAGGCTTGATCTTTGATAATTACTGTGTAACTATATAGCTTTTATTGTATGACTGTGGTTGTAAAAACCTTGTGACAGACACTCCTTTATCCAGTATATGTGCAGATGAAGAATAAAAGACGTGCATGAAAAAATAAAATAAAAATAAGCCAAACACAAAAGGACAAATATGTATGCTCACTGATATAAAATAATTAGAATAAATAAATTCATAGTCAGAAACTTGAATATAGGCAACCAGGGGCTGGGGTTAGGGTAGGGATTGGGGGAGCGAATACTTAATTGGTATAATGTCTCTGTTTGGAGGTGATGGAAAGCTTTGGTAATGGAGGATGGTGATGGTAATAGCACAACATTGTGACTGTAAAGAACACCACTGAATTATATACTTGTATGTGGGTAAATGGGAAATTATAGGAGTTTATATGTTAATAGAATAAAAATGAAAAAACAAATATAAGGCTGCACAAAAAAGGTGAACTCTAATGTAAACCATGGACTCGAGTTAATAGCATAATTATAACAATATTGTTTTATCAATTGTAACAAAGGTATTACATTAATACAAAGTGTTAATAATAGGGAAACTGGGGGTGTATGGATAGTTCATACACTGGGGGTGTATGGTAGAATTCTCACCTGCCACGTGGAAAACCCAGGCTCGATTCCTGGTCTGTACAGTCCCCCCCCCCCCATACACACAAAATCAACAAATGGTGCTGCGATAATGGAATACTCACATGGAAAAAATAGTAGGGATCACTATGCATGACAGAGAGTATATTTTCTGTAAGATTTTTCTGTAAACCCACAACTTTTTTAATTCATTAATTCATTCATTCATTTTACATGGGCAGGTACCAGGAATAGAACCTGGGTCTTGGGCATGGAAGGTGAGAATTCTGACACTGAGCCACTGTCGTACCGCCCGACCTTTGTTTATTCATTCATTCATTCATTTTTTTTTTGCATGGGCAGGTACCAGGAATCGAACCTGGGTTTCTGGCATGGCAGATGAGAACTCTACCACTGAGCCACCATGGCCCACCCCCTACATTCATTTTTTAAATTAACTTTCTGTGTCTTGGTAGAGATATCCTGTAATATTGATGGCTTTGTTTTAGTAGATTCAAAGTTCTGTAATGTTCAGACTATGAAGTTTTGTTGAAAAAACTGTCTGCTTACTTAATGTACACATAAAGTAAGGAATTTGGCCCTGTCTAAAGAAAGGTCTTTTTGTCCTTACTCCAAGGGGGTGTACTCTCAGGAATTTCCTCAGTGATAGGCGGGTCCTTTGTTATTTATGGTGCCCTCTCTGCCACTCTGAGTTTATGTTAAGGAGACACTGGAGGTCTAAGGGTGGGTGATGGCCAAGCCAGAACCTTTCGTGAGAAGTGAAAACGGCTCTGGCAACTCCAAAGCTTTCACTGGTGTCTGCTGCGGGTAGTCTTGTGGAAGACTGTGCCCTTAACCTGTGATGTCTGTACTAACTCTGACTTAATGTCAGAACTTCAGTGCAGCAGTTGTGAATTAATGTAGTATTTCTCCAAGCAGTTTGGTAAAATGACCTCGGGGTGGGGGTGTCCACAAAGTCCTCCCTTTTCCACTTATGTCTCTGTGAGGCCAGAAACAAACCAGCAGACTGCTTACAGAAATACTATGAGAATCCAGTTGTCTTTGATTAAGCTAGACATTAAAAAGAATTACAAAAATGCAAAACAATGTAACTATTGTTGCTAACTTTTTAAAATAGGGATTTTTTCATAAAATTAATTTTCATATACAATAGATTTACTACTGTTTTTAAGTTCCTTTTCATAACATATATTTATATAACACAATTTGCTATTTTAACCATTTTTTATATTTACAACTCAGTGGCATCATCACATTCATAATGTAGTGCTACGATCACATCCATCCATTAGTAAGACTTTTTCAGCACCCAAAGCAGAAACACTGTACCCACTAAGTAGTAACTCCCCATTTTCCCCAATCCCTAGCCCTTGTTAACCTCAATCTACTTTCTCTAAGACACTACTACTATTTTGAAATGAATGAATAAATATTTTAAAAATTGTTTTAATTTCCAATACAGCAAATATCAATACATAAAACCCACACCAACAAAAGCTCTTTGCATTCCTCAATAAGTTTTAAGAGTATAATGGGTTCAAGAGAGCAAAACACTTGAAATTTCGACAGTAATGTATGTGCTCTGCTGGCCTACATGTAAAATGAAAGACTACGTAAAGGGTGAGTGGGTTCATATTTCTATCAAGACATGTCTCTCACTCACACACTTGTTTCTAGTGATTACTAATTTTCCTATTACATGAATCCAAAGTACTGATTTTACAAAATATAAAGAAAAATTACGAGAATCTGTATACACACCGTAGGGATTCACAGGCAAAGTTACAGTGATGCTAATGGATGTACCTGCAGGACTTTTAACTTGAAGTGACACTAAACAGCGGGACAATGACAGTTCCATTTCAGCAGAGGCTGGTCTACAAAACATTCCTCAAGTATGATCTTTGACTGTGGCTCTAACCTTCCTTGCAAATTTTCCAAGCTTCAGTTTTCCAGCTTTCCTTTAGATTCAGAGGTACTAAATTTGCGTCCAACAAATGCCTTTTCTCCTTATGTCAGCCTGGTAGATGTCACAAGAATTATGAACACTGCCTGTATTTCTGTTCTCGTTGCTGGCAAGTATGGGTGCTCCTTCCAGTTTTAAGACCTATATAACCTGAGACAACCCTCAAGATTCTTTATTAGGCCAGTTATCTAGAAGTCTGTAATTCTACATTGACAAATTTTGATTATACATGCATGATCTGGAAATACCTACTTATTATTCTCTAAACTGAAATTCTTTCTGGGTCAATTTTACATTGTGAGGCAAAGAAACCTTACTTCATTTTATCACTGTAACGACATTTGGGGGGTGAGGGGTGGGGACAGACTTGACCTATGAGTTTATTTTTCAGACATAACCGCAGCCTGGATGCAGGCAGCCATGGGTGGATGCAGTTTCTCAGCAGGCTCTTTCCACCTACCTTTTCTGTCATCCTTAGTAAATACAATTGTCATCTCCTGGTCACAAAATGGTGGTACACCTGTAAGCACTGCATTTGTTGTCCTAGCCAGAAGTCAGAAAGGGCAAAAAAGGCCAAAGCGCATACAGCAGCCTCCTCTGCCCTTCTAACAAAGCTTCCCAGGAGTCTCCTATACCCACTCCTGCACAGCTCATTTCACAGCTTAGACACACGGCCCTTCCAAACCAATCACTGAGGTGCAATTCTAATTAGAACTGAAAGGAATTTGAGAGATTAACTCCCAGGAGGTGGGGTTGGGGGGGGGGTGAAGGAGAGGAGGTAGTCTGACAAATGAGAAAACTATGGTTCACACATATCTCAGGTCACAAATGAAAGAACAATCTTACCAGGAACGAAATTTATTTCATATTTCCAATACTGTACAGACAAAAACAAAACAAAATAAAAAACTGAAACGCAACAATCAGAAAATTAATTTGGAACTGGTGTCTCTTATTATCATGAAAAAAAGATCAATTCTCAGCTGATAGACCAAACTCTAAAGAAGGAACTCTGATTCATATACCATATCATTTATTGTTTTACTTTCAATATAGAAACTTAAGAAGCACTAAAATGTAAATATCTATTTCAACTGCTCTTTTAAAGATACATGGTTATCTTAACCTAACACAGATTCCACAAAACTACATAGATAGGTTAAGATACAGAATATGTGTTTATGTGTGCACAATAATGCACCCTTAGCTTTTATCTATAGAGTAAGATAAAGATAGCAGGGGGCTTTGTCAGGCCAATGGGAATCCATGTCCCCCAATATTTTATTTCCATTGTAGAGATCAACTGATGTTTTTAATCACCTGATTTATAACTAACACCCTTTGTTCAGATTCCTGACTCACTAAGTGATGTTATGGTAATGTGGTTTTCCTTCAGGGAAAGATGTACTAGACAGCAGAATTTAGCAACTCTCACTGTAAAAAAAAACATTGTGACTTTGGGTTAAGAGGTTCCCAAGATGATCTCAAGGTTCACTAGGAC
The DNA here is from genome assembly GCA_004026745.1 of Myrmecophaga tridactyla. Classification (NCBI taxonomy): domain Eukaryota; kingdom Metazoa; phylum Chordata; class Mammalia; order Pilosa; family Myrmecophagidae; genus Myrmecophaga; species Myrmecophaga tridactyla. The sequence continues at coordinate 92,563 of PVIY010003740.1, forward strand.
TAGTGATTCACTAGGACTCACAGAATTCAGCACAATTATACTCATATCTACAATTCATTACAGCAAAATCCTTTCTTTTCTCCCTTTACCCTTTTTTAAGGAATGCAGAATATGTAAATATACTCAACTCTCTCATAACTCCTACCAGGTGATATTCTATTCCTGTGCTGGTGCCCACCACCAGAGCCATAGTAACAAGAAGCTACTATACTTGGTCTTTGAAAAATTCTGTTTTTTCTCCTCTACACATAAATGATCTGTGATCAGAACTTTTAGGCTATTTCTTACCCTCTACGCAAACTCACATAAAGAAAGCCTTAGAACAGACTGACCGCTGAGACAGATGAGATTAGATAAAGTTAAAAATCCTACAGGCTAGGTTAATGGAAGCAGGGTGCATGCCTTCTACAGTTAAAAGATTCTTCCATAAATGACTGGTGACATTTTTTTTAATTGAAGGAAATGAACATTTCCTTTCATATTAACAACAGTAAAGTATATGTATGCCACATACTGGAAACACAGTAAGAATAAATCATATGTTATTGGGGAAAAAAAAAAGGCCAAGTAGTAGTTTCAAGTGAAAAAAGTTTTAGGATGTTTTACCTATGATTCCATTTTACTAAGAACACAGCACAATCAGGCTCTCCCCTACAACAGATGTTTTTTGCATATAGAAAGCCTAGAAGTATACACAGAGGACAGGGAAGGGAAGGGTATAAGAGCAGAGAGCTTTTTGCTTTCTTTCCTACATTGGTGAGGTGCTTAAAACTTGAAAAAGATGTGTACAACTTCTCGATCTGAAAAAACAATTTTTTTAACTTCAAAACAAATTACAGGTGGTAAGAATTTGATTATAAAAACAGAGTGCTATATCTATACAGCAGAATATTATTTAGCTATAAAAAGGAATGAAGTCCTGATACAGCTATGACACGGATGAACCTTGGAAACACTGTGCTAGGTGGAAGATGCTATGCACAAAAAGCCAAATGCTGTATGATGTCCAGAACAGGCAAATCCATTGAGACAGCAGATTAGTGGTTGCCAGGGGATGAGTTGAAAAAGGTACAGGGAGTGACTTCCAAAGGGCAGAGGGGTTCTTTGTGGGGTAACAAAAATATTCCAGAATTAGTGGTGACGGGTGCACAACTTTTTGAAAATACTAAAACACACTGAATTGAACATTTTAAAAGGCAAAAGCATGACTTTTGTTGAAGCTTGACTTTTGTTGAATGTGAACTGTATCCTAATTTAAAAAAATGCACGAGGAGGAAAAAAACCCACATAAATGGGAAATATACTGTTGTGGCCTGTGGAATAAGACAAGCATCTAGTGTATTTGAATTCTATCCTAACATTTCTCTTTAATACAGGCAGTTCTCTCTTTACATGGTTCTGGCAACATGAATTTCAGAAACCACAGTTTAAATCAGTCCTCTAACAACATGGTTCAAATTTCAGTTATCAGAGTTAACTGTGAGAACTGCATAAATCACAAACTTTGCTACCAGTCCACAAAGCACCACCTGTACATGATATGCTCATCATGAAGGCGTGTGCATCATGATCAATGACCAGCCATGTCACTTCTTTCAAAGTCTTGGTGACTGGTCACTGTACATCTGTGATTCAGTTCACACACAGACAGTCAAGGGTATACTTGCCTCCGTGTCTGCCAACAATAAACTTGTGGCATTTTACAAAAATGGAGACTTGAAAGAGAGATTTAGTCAACAAAGATGAAATTGCAGCAAAGAAATGAAACGTGGCAATGCCAGAAATGAAAACCACACATATGTGTATGATTTAAATCAAACATATAGAAGAAAATAGCCAACTGTGGGAACGGTGACCCTGCTGACATCCAAGAGATTCTGGCCAGTGGAACTCAATAAAAGTAAACTTACAAAGATGAGGAAAGTGAATGTAATGAAAAGGATGATGACGACCCAGAGAAAGTGACATGGCAAAAAAACTTCTCAGAAGAATTCTCAGAGATAAGTTCATGACACTGTGAGTACAAAAGATTAAATATTGGACGCTGATCCAATTTTAAAAAGGAGTATGGTTACCTGACTAAGGCATAGAAAAAATCATACCCCATACCACATGTTTTAAGATGAGAGGAAGGCAAGCACTGTTCAAATTACTCTTAAAAGGAAAGAAAATATGGGTGAATTTATCAGAATTTTAGAGTACCATAAAGCACCATTTCTCAAACTGCAATCTAGAATGTTTACATCAGCATACCTGGAATGCATTTCAAACATACAGATTCTTGGACCTGCCCAATACAATCAGTCAGTATCTCAGATGGAGTCAAGGGACCTGGCTTTTTATTTGCTTGTTGAGTGATTCTTATGCAACCTTAAAGTTTATGGAAAAGACGGGTAATTTTGACTACATAAAAACGTTACAACTTGTATAGTAAAAATCACAAAAAACATAACAAGAAAGAGTATTTCAACAACTGACAAATGGCTAACATTTTCAACTTTCAAAGATGCTACAGAACCAATTTAAAAAAGAAAAAGCCACAAAATTAAAAGAAAACAAATAAAAAAAGGATATGTTAAAGCAACTCACAGAAAAAACTCCCATCCTATTCACACTATGATTCTGATAAACCTATGTTTTCACATACTTCGGTATTATTTTTCATTTATTAAAGTTTTTGACACCTAGAATTTGTAATGGAGTAAAAATCTTTTCTGATCACAAAACTGAATCACATTATGAAGAATTTCTCTGACCATCCTACTAAAACTCAAGCCCATCCTTCTCCCCCTACCCTCTTCCTGTATGCAGCTCAGTCTTCGGCACCTTGAACAGTGTGTCTGGCACACAGAAGGGTATAACTGTAATTTGTTGAATGCATGGTGTAAATGTACAGTGGTAGCATTTATTCAGCCATTCCTTTCTTTTCTTCCCTACTTTCGACAAGAACAAAGAAAATAAATCCCATTAAACCAATTCTCAGTGTTTCTTGTCCAGGACATAAATAATACACTTGAGCTCCCCCATTCCCTGAGGAGGAAACAATCTGTTATACACAGACTTCCTTCCCAGGGTCAATATGACTACTGAATTGATACAGACTTGAAAAGCAATGTACAAGATGTATTAGACAGCATTTGGTCATTCTAAAGGGGCGGTACATGTAAGCAACTGAACTATGTCCCTCTTAAAGACATAAGCAGGACACACCCTGTCCTGTGGGTATGGCTTCATTTGGAAACAGGATCTTGGAAGATACTATTTTGATGAGGCCAAATTGAATCCCGGTGGGCCTTAACCCTCTACAACTAAAGTCCTTATTAGCAAAGGAGATTTGGACATGGAAGAAAGAGCCAGGAGACAAAAGGAGAAAAATCATCATGTGACAGAGGCAGACTGATTGCCAGCAAACCACAAACAGAACGTTATAGACCCTGGAGAAAGCATGGTCTGCTGATATCTTGATTTTGGATTTCTAGCTTGCCAAACTGAGAGACAATAAATTCCTGTTATTTAAGCTAAACAGTCCATGGTATATTATTATAGCAGCCCTGGCAAACTAAGACAGTAGGAAAGAAAAGATTTCTCTCTCAATAACACAGAAGAAGTTAAAGGACTGAGATTATGCTTACATTTCATTATATTTAGTTAAAGGAAAAATTACAAGGAAATCTGTTCAAATTCCTATTTGCTCTAAGGCAGAGTCAAATTTGTCATACACATCAGTATATTTGTTCTTTAATGCAATTCATCTTAAAATAATTAAGAAAAAAGTTAGAATTTAAGAAAATAAATAGTTTGGGCATTAATTTTATCTTTAATTTCTGGCATTTTAATTTCCTTTCACCAAAAAAACCACACAAAAAACCCTGCATTCACAAAGTCTTTCCTATCATTTGTCCTGAAGACAATGGAACAAACATTTCTGCAGGATCTTCAAATGAGAATAAAAGGCATACTCCATGTGAAAAGAAATTTTATAATACATCTTCCTTTGATTTAGCTATATATGTGATTTTACACACCATTACAAAGTCGAGATTGATGATTTCATTTAGAAGTATGCTTCCGGTCTTTAGCAGTAGTTCATGCTAGTCTAGCTTGATTTAGTTTCTTAACTAACTACTATGAGAGGTTGGCTTACAGAAGCATGGAAAATGATGATTCGTTCAGTCAGTAGATCTGACTTCACATTCCCCTGTAATCACGTCATTCTTTGTCGTAGAAAGAAAGGAGCTACTTTCTAAATAACTCCATTTAAAAAATGTCAATGGATGCCAAAGCCAGCACTAATTCTGCTCAAGGGAAATTAAAATGAAAGTGCCAGTTAGGCCCTCTGGGTTGTTAAGACCACAATTTCTGAAGCCTACTTTTTAGCTGCAACTATCAGAGAAGAATGGTCGTAGAGATTTTTCTTGACTTACAAAAATAGTTCATTTTTACCAGGATATAATTTTCATTAAGATGGATTTTGGCTTTCAGAAATTTAAGCATGCTCGTTCACATTAAGAATGAAATAAATAAATATCCTAAACATATTTCTGCTTACTTCTAGGCTGAAGCCAGGGCCCAGAAACATATCCATTAGTTCATATTTGTATTTCTTCACAAGTCTCAAAATTTGTAGGAACAGGCACTTTATAATTACCACAATAAAGATCACTTAGCATAGAAATAGCCTAAATTTCCCGCTCCCCCTCCGCCCCCAACTAAAGTATTATCACCAAGGGCCTTCATATCCAAGTTATGAAGCTTATCAGATCAAAGAGCCTAAAATTTTTACTCTGCTTGAGGCTCGGAGTTAAATACAGTTCCAGTCACAAAATGACCTGAACAGCACCAGACTGGCTCTCTAGATACTTACTATCTTTGAAAATTACTGTGCATACTGCTGCTTCAAGAATGGACTGCAGAAACAATTTTCTCTGCGTACGTAAGAGTGAGTCAAATTCAGATTTAGCTTCAAAAGCTGACTGCTAATTTAATTAGTAGTTCAGAGGTAGTCTTCTGAGAAGATATGCCTTACTATTTCATGCAATTTCTTATTAGACAGAAATTAATCTCAGAAGCCAAACACATCAAAATTTTTTGTAGTTATCCTCTCACTGGCACTAAGATGGATTTTATATTTGCCACCACCTCAAAATAAGACCTTTCCTACTACCACTTTGGTCTTGATTTTAACTGACTCCTTTAGTTATCAGGCAATCTGAGCCAGATTAAGAATTTAAAGTAAAGGGAAAAACCACTACCATAATGACAAAACTCTCTTATAATGTAGCTATCAGAGGAGTACTATTTCTAGTAGGAACAAAAAGTTATTATATAGAAACTTAAAATCTAGTTAAAAGGCATTAAACAAAAAGGTTAGGTTTGACCTTTTATTTTTCTCTTACATTCTTTCTCTATCTCTACCTGAAAGAGTGGGGCATTAAACAGACCAAGTCAGAGTCAAGTCACTTCACAGATTTGCTACTAACCCTAGTATTTGTGCTTCAGATAACAGGGACAACTAGAAACATTCAATGAGAATGTGCATTTCTCAGGGTAATACAGCCTTATATATAAAATCTGTTTTGAAGTACATTCACCAGAGAGAGGTTAAAAACTCACAAGAGTAGAGAGAATGGATACTATCACAATGTCATTCCATTGTCATATCTGTCAAAGGGGTGGAAGACAAAGATAAATCGGTTGGTGATTTCCACCTAAAAACTCATGATCTGTGGATAAATCCAGACATTCAAAGAAAAAAGTGGATAAGATATAAATAAGTACAAGATATAAATGTAAATTACCTTTGAGATCCTAGGAATTGGTAGTCCATTTTTTTTTGGACTGGGTAAAAACAGTGTTCCTTGATAAATACAGAAAACTTCCAGAAATTCTTAAGACAAGTATAGTAATTTCAAAGTAGCAGTACAATTTTTTTCTTGGGGAATACATTTTAAAATCATTAGAAAATCAAATGGAAAAACTGATTCAAACTACCAATTTTTGCCATAACTTCAAGACTATATTGAATGTTCACAGGTTAACTGATACAGCCAATTTCAAAACCAGACATTTCACTTGATAAGTGTTTGAGAGATATGTTATTTAAAATGTAAATTTTTAAGACTCAGGAAATTATAGGTTATCACAGAAGGAAGTGAATGCCAACTCAATGCTACAAGTAATCAGTTTGTTTCACAAACAAGAAAATACCATTTACTTGTCAGTTCTATTTACAGAAATAAATTCTGTGTTTACAAATATTTAATATATAAAGGCCCTGGGCAACAATATACTTCCTAAAAAGAACACTAAACCTAGCTTAAAAACACTAACTACTGGGTGGGCCACAGTGGCTCAGTGGCAAAGTTCTCGCCTGACATGCTGGAGACACGGATTCGTTTCCTGGTGCCTGCCCATGCAAAAAAACAAACAAACAAAAAAACACTAGCTATTAGTCCTCTGTTCAAAGTTGCATAATTAAAATTAAAACTAAAACTTAAAGGTGTTCTATTAATAAAACTGACAAAATCTTTTCTTTCTCTGGTGCGATTTCTGGAGGCTAGGGGACTCCCAAACACATAAAGTTTTATTCTACTAAAAAAAAATCTTTTTAGGACAAATCTTCACACACATAAAATCCATACATGGTGTACTATCAATGGCTCACATATCACATAGTTGTATATTGATCACCATGATCATTTTTAGACCATCTGCTTCACTCTAGAACAAGAAATAAAAAGGAAAATAAAAAACCCCATACATCCCATATCCTTTAACCCTCCCTCTCATTGACCACTAGTATTGCAATCTACTCAATTTCTTTTACTCCTTATCTACCCTATTGCTTATTTTTTTATCCATATTTTTACTCATCTGTCCATACTCTGGATAAAAGGAGCATCAGACACAAGGTTTCCACAATCACACAGTTACACTGTAAAAGTTTTATCCTTATAGGGCTACTGGAACACAGCTCAACAGTTGCAAGTACTTCCTTCCAGCCACACCAATACACCATAAACTAAAATGGATACCCACGTTATGCATAAGAATAACCTCCAGGATAACCTCTGGACTCGCTGTGAAATCCCTCAGCCATTGAAACTTTATTTTGTCTCATTTCTCTTTTTTCCCTTTTGGTCAAGAAGGCTTTCTCAATCCCATGATGCCGGCCTGGTGAACACTGCCGCGGATATTTATACCTTCGGAATCATGTCCCACGTTGGGGGAGGGGGAAGGCTGTGAGTTCAGCTGCCAACTTGGCTTAGAGGCCACATCTGAGCAACAACTGAGGTTCTCCTGGGGTGACTCTTAAGCATAACTTTAAGGAGGCTTAGCCTATCCTTTGCAGGAACAGGTTTCATAGGGGCAAATTCCACAATCGAGGGCTTAGCCTATTGACTCGGTTGCCCTACTGCTTGACAGGATATCAGAAATTCTCCAAATGGGGAGGTTCGGTATTTCCTCCGTTTTCTTCACTCCCCCAGTGGACTTTGCAAATATTTCTTTATTCATCGCCCAAATTACTCTGGGATATACTGGGGTATCACACTAACCTGGAAAAATCAACAAGATTTCATGCCCTATTCAAGATTCCATATGCTTATAGTGTTCAACTAAACTGACCATAGAAGTTAAATTAGGTAATGCGTTAATCAAAATAGAAATTTTGCACTCTCTCTCCCTTTGGGCTCACACAGAAGTTGAAGTTTTAAAATATACATGATATCGTCCTTTACCCTGTATTCTGATCTATCCCAGTCCTATCCAGATCTGCTTCATCATATCTCTACCAAACATAAAAAGTTTTATTGATTACAGCTTTTAAAAAAGCATTAAAGCATTAAAAAAACACGGACTTAAAATGGGCCCCTTTAACATAAAAATACATGAAAATTAATTTGGTCTATATTGTAAAAGATGAAGGAGAAAAATTGCAGACTTTAACGTAATTAAGGTGGGACAGTCAAATAAATAGATGGATGATAGATAGGATGACACTGCAAATGTCAAAAAAAAAAAAAGGATCTGGGTGCGTGTGGGGGGATATGTTGGCATTGTCTGCATAGGTTTTGTACTATTTTTGCAACTGTCCTGTAAGTCTGATTTCAAAATAAAAAGTTTAAAAAAAAAAATTAAGATGGAGAGACCAAAATAATTCTGGTGGTTAGGAAAACAATGGAGACAGAATTCAGAAAGCTGTGTTAACATCACACAATGAAGAACAACTGAGTACCAGTTAACCACCTGCACGCTTTTTAACTCTTCGGGAAAGAAAAAAAAAACTTTACATATTATACAGCTGAAATAACTTTCTGCAAAGTGCTATCCTGCACGAAAATCAATACCCTATTTATCATTTCCAGTAAGCACTGTTTCAAAATGAAGACTTGCTGTCTTGTTTCTGACACTCAACATTTTACTTCCAGGAGCCACACAATCTGAAGGACGAGTCGCCATCTGCTTCGATCAAAACAAACCCCTATTTTAAAAATCACAGTTCTGCTATCATAGTCAGAATTCACTCATCACACAAACAAATGCTTGGCCCAGTCCAACTTAGCGAGCTTTTGAAGGGCTCAATCGCCCGAGGGAAAAAAAAAATCCATGTTTACTAAAAAGTTTATTAGTAATGACGACACCCAGGTTAATTTTCGGTGCATCTTCAAATAAGAGACTGCATCAGACTCATTTCCGGGCAGTCTAAAGCGCCGCTATTGGTCATGCATACATAAAATGCTGGAGTGGCGTAAACTCATTAGAGGGTAGGCGGGACACCCCCCACCACCACCACCATCACCAAACCGAGGGCGCCCACATCCGAGGGTGACCAGGAATTCGCGCGCGGGCCGGGTCATGGGGTGGCCGGGAGGGGTGGCTCAGGAGCCGGGCGAGGGCAGAGGCCCGGGGAGGGAAGGCGAGAGGCCGCGGCTACCCGCCCCCGCTCGCTCCCGCGCACCGCCTTTCTCCTCCCTTCCTTCTCACCTTTTCGCACAGGGTCCGCACTTGGTTCTCGTTAAGCTGTTTACATTCGTTCAGCTGCTCGACCCACTGGTCCAGCTCCTTGGTGAACGCCTTGTCTTCCATGGCGGCCCGCTCCCCTTCCCCGCCGCCTCCCTCCCCCCTTCCCGCCCCCGCCCCGGCGCCGAGCGCCGCTCCCCTCTCCCCTCTCTCACCGCCGCGGCCGCCGCCAGCTCCCGGCGGGAGAGGAAGGAGCCAGGGAGGGCGGCCCTGGCCCCCGCGCCCCGCCCAAGCCCGGCGGGCGGCTCCGTGCGCGCGGCCTCGGGACCTCCGCCCGCCCTTCCCAGCCCGGCCGCGCGCCCCGGGAGACGGTGAAGGGCGCGGCGAGGTGGTGGGGAGCGCGGCGTGGGCGTCAGCGCCGAGCCCACCGGACTGTGTCCTCTACCGCCACCCCCCTCCCGCCAGCCGCTCCCCGCGTTCTCGCCCGGTCCCTCTCGCCTTTTCTCTCTCCTCCCTCCGGGTTTCCGTCATCGCCCGGGCATTTCCGCCAAGAAAAGGGGAGCAGTCGGCGGCCCCGGGGGCCGGGACTCCGGAAGGAAAGCAGCGCCCTCGTGTGGCTCGGCGGAGGAACGGGCTCCGGGCCCAAGCGTGGGGCCGCTTCTTCCCTTTTTGCCCTCCTCCTCCGTGCGGGGAGTGCTCTTTTGCTTCTTCTCAGAAGTTCCTCTTCACCTTAGCTTCCAGCAGAGTTTTCCAGCGCTCTGGATAAGGGATTGGAAGGGTTGGGCTTGTTTCTCCTAACGTTGTCTCCCCGGAGTCTCCCACTCTCCCATAGTCGGCATTCAATAAATATTTATTGAGTTAATACATGAATTATTTCTAGCTTTGTCTCTGCCACTAATATCTCGCATCCTCCCTTTCAGCATCGGAAGGATGAGATGACTGTTTTGGACGAAAGCAATCTGCATCCCTTCCATCTCCAGCATTCGTAACTTTTTACTCCAATATTTTCTGGATTCTAATGATTTGTTCATTAAGTATTTATAGAGCAGTTGCTAACTGCCAGATACTGTGTAGAGCAAATGCCTTGAGAAGAGAAAAGCAGTTGTGGGAATTTTTTGTGCCAGAGGACAAATGTGTCATTGTCTGTTTGGAAAGCTGTAATATTCCCAGCAACGGAACGAGGGTCAGGTGCAGGGAAATGAGGCTGGAAGAGGCCTTCTGCTCAAGTGACTTGTAAATAATAACAAACCAATTGAACAAAGCATGGAAAGGTGCTGCATAATGAAGCGAAGGGGTACTTGTACAATTGCAATAGATAGGCAGTCTCTGAGAAGGTTTAGTCTGTTAAGATTTAAAGGAGCTGGATTTCAGCTAAATCTGGAAGGCTCTGAAACAGAAGGAGAGTGACAATGAGCATGGTATTTTTAATTTTTTTAGTCCCTAGAGAAGATAGGCCGAGAGCTGAAAATAAACCATGAGGAGAAGTGGGAACTGTGGATGGTAATTTAGGGAGGAAAGTCCTTGAAGTAGAGGCAAATGCATTTGGAATTGATGTGAGAATATGTTCTTAGGGATGAAATGGGGAGGTGACTTTGTGAAAGTAATGCTGATGAAAGTTTATTCAAGTAGAGCCTTAGATCAAATAATACTTGCTTTTAGTGTTTCTTTTATACTAAGTGTTTTAGATGTATTATCTCATTTAACTCTCCCAATAACTTTATGAAGCAGGTGCTATTATTACCCTTCATTTTATAGATGAGGAAACAGAAGTGTAGAGGTTTAGGAACGTGTTGGAGTCACACAGATAGTAATTGGTGGAGTTAGGATAAAAACCCAAATCTGCCTTCCACTCCCATGCCTTAGGCTGTATAGCTTCTGCAGTCTGAAAGGGAATGGGGAATTTCCCATGAAAGGGTTGCTAGACCCATCCAAGGGGCTTGGTGACTGCAATTACAGTTTCTGGTGTATATATATATATATATATATATATGCAGCACCAGGAATCGAACCCAGGTCTCTGGCATGGCAGGCAAGAACTCGGACACTGTGCCACCATCGCCCACCCCAGTTTCTAGTATTTTGATTATGACGTCTTAATTATTTCTAGTATCTTAATTAAAAATAAGAACTATAATCTTTAAACATTTTTCATTCTTTGTTTTCTGTCAAATATGTGTGTGTGTGTGTGTGCGTGTGCACATACATATTTCTCCTGTAGAATGTAACCAGATCTCCACTCTTTACAAATTCCTTGTCATGCAAAATTTCATTTAATTTTGGGTTTGTTGACCAGTTCTAAATTTCTTTATTTATCAAAAGTGTTCTTTTTTTTTTTGTATGCTCTATGGTGAGAGTCACATTTCATTGCTTTTCCATGTGAGTACCCCGTTATTGCAGCGCCATTGGTTGAATTTTTTTGTTTGTATTCTTGTTGTGCATGGGCCAGTAATCGAACCCGAGTCTTTCCCATAGCAGATGAGAATTCTTCCACGGACTCTTGCACCCCCAGAAGTGTTCTTATATTTATTCTGTGTACCCCTTCCTTTCAACCAAAGAATTTAAAAATCATGGACTTCATCAGATCCTTTTCTTTAACATTACACAATTTTGTTAGATTTTATTTCTATGCAGTTGACTCAGGTTTTAAAAAAATGTATACAATTGATATTTTTCTTTATGTATTATAATATAATTTTGTAATTTTGAAATATGAATCATTTACTTCTTGTGCTGTATCCAGAGTTTTTCTTGTTGAAAAGAAAAGTATCCAACTTTTTCTTGTTGGAAAGGGCTGTTGCTAATATAGGATAGGGGGATGGAACTAGCTGATGTTCTGGAGAGGCTGGCCTCTCTGGGTTTCAGGACTTATCTAGCCTAGGAATCCATCTGGAGGGTGTAGGTTTCTGGAAAGTAATCATAATGCATTAAACCTTTGTAGAATCTCAGATCAAGCCCCTACGTGTTCTTTCGGGTTGGCAGGAATGGTTTTGGTTGGTGTTTGGCAAACCATGATAGTAGCAATAATTAGCTGAAGCTTGCATAAGAGAGCCTCCAGAGTAGCCTTTCAACTCTGTTTGAACTCTTTCAGCCACTGATAACTTATTTGTATTTCCCCCATTTTGGTCAGTAACGCATGTTGAGCCCACAGTGCCAGGGCCAGGCTCATCCCCAGGAGTCATATCCCACGATGCCAGGGAGACTTTCACCCCTGGATGTTGTGTTTAATATTTTGTCCTTTTTATTGACCTCACTAGGATTCAAATTCCCTGGAACTTTGAACTTCCCCCCTAGTACTTACATATTTAAACATTTCAAACCTAGTTTTTCTATATCGTGAATCTGACAGTTCCAATATTGCTAGTTCTTAAGTAGCTAAAAATGTTTTTTTCTTGTTTCTATTGCCTCTTACTCTAGTGGCTTGCCTTTCAGTGTGTTTGGTAGTATGTGTGGTGAGGATTGTGGGTTTGGAAAGGTTTTCTCCAGAAAGTTTGCTTCTATATCTCTGATAGCCAGGAAGTATCCCTCACCCAGTACCACTTCAGCAGAAGTTTTGGTCAGAATGAGAGTGTCAGATTGAGTTTCCCTATCACCTCACAGCAGTCTCAAGGTCTAGCGTCCCCATGGCTTGTTTTACCTTAGGAATTTAGTCTCAGAGGAAGCTCACTCCTGGTCAGGCAGGCTCCATGCTGATTCACCTCCAGGATACTCAGGCCACGATTCAACCTCTGTGACCTCAGCTCCCAGTTTCTTCTCAAGTCTTCAGATTGCTTACACCTCAGATCCTTTCCCCTCTGGCCCAGGGTCGACCCATTCTGGGCTAACCGCGTGCTTGTTGGTTTATTTTGGAGAAATCCCTGGAGACCTATACTACCTTTATAAGACCAGTAAAGCCTCAAAGAATGTGTTTTTTCCTGGGTCAAGTTGTTCTGGAGTAGGCAGTTCCCTCATGATCCTGGACATTCATAATACTGGAACTTAAAATTCTGACTGTTATAAATATTTGAAATATTTTCACAATTTGTACGTTCATCCTGACACTTTTCATTTGCATAAAATAATTTTTTTTTGTAATCTTCCTCTATTGGCTTTTTTTAAAAAAACAGGCCTGCAGTTTTCTAAAGGCTGTTGCAAAGATCTGGTGCTGAATTCTCCCATCATAGCCAAGATTGTCTCCTCTGAAACCGGGTGTGTTGGTTTGAAAAGGTTTATGTACCCTAGAAAAGCCATGTTTTAATCCTGATCCCATTTTATAAAGGCAGCCGTTTCTTCGAATACCTATTCAGTACTGCATGTTGGAAACTTTAATTAGCTTATCTCCATGGAGATGTGACTCAATCAGTATTTTAAACCTGATTAGGTGGAGACATGTCTCCACCCATTCCAGGTAGGTCTTGACTGATTTTACTGGAATCCTTTAAAAGAAGAAGCACTTTGAAAAAAGCTAGAGAACAACAAGAGAGAAAGCTGGGAGATTCAGAGAGCGCAGAGAAGGACGACAGAATGCCACAGAACCACGAAGCAGAGAGTCCACTGGCCAACGACTTTTGGAGATGAAGAAGGAAAACACCTCCCGGGGAGCTGGAGAGGAAGCTTAGCAGATGATGCCATGTGTTCTAGTTTGCTAGCTGCCAGAAAGCAATATACCAGAAATGGAATGGCTTTTAAAAAGGGGAACTTAATAAGTTGCTAGTTCACAGTTCTAAGGCCGAGAAAATGTCCCAATTAAACAAGTCTATAGAAATGTCCCATCCAAGGCATCCAGGGAAAGATACCTTGGTTCAAGAAGGCCAATTAAGTTCAGGGTCTCTCTCTCTCAAGTGAGAGAATTGTGTTCACACATGGTGAACGCAGTCAGGTTTCTCTCTCGGCTGGAAAGGCACATGGCAAGCAAGGTGTCATCTGTTAACTTTCTCTCCTGGCTTCCAGTTTCATGAAGCTCCCTGGGAGGTGTTTTCCTTCTTCATCCCCAAAGGTCACTGGCTCGTGGACTCTGCTTCGTGGTGCTACAGCATTCTCTGCTCTCTCCAAATCTCTCATTCTCCAAAATGTTTCCTTTTTAAAAGGACTTCAGAAACTAATCAAGACCCACCCAAATGGGTGGAGACACACCTCTACCTAATCCAGTTTAACAACCACTCTTGATTAAATCACATCTCCAGGAAGATGGTCTAATTACTGTTTCAGACATACAATACTGAATAGGGATTAGAAGAAATGGCTGCCTTTAAAAAATGGGATACATCTAGGATACATTCTAGGGTACATACATCATTTCAAATCAGCACACCATGTTTGCCATGTGCCTTTCCAGCCGAGAGAGAAACCCTGACCATGTTTGCCATGTGCCTTTCAACATGAGGGAGAAACCCTGAACTTCATCGGCTCTTTTGAATCAAGGTATCTTTCCCTGGATGCCTTAGATTGGACATTTCTATAGACTTGCTTTAATTGGGACATTTCCACAACCTAAATACTATTATCTTGCAACTTATTAAATTCCCCCTTTTAAAAGCCATTCCATTTCTGGTATATTACATTCCAGCAGCTAGCAAACTAGAACACTGGAGTTACTTTCAAAATAAACACTGGAGAAAAAGCTTTAGTTACTTCCATCCTGATAGTCACTTTATTGCTTTCATGTATTTTAACCAACTCGCTACTATTCTCTCACATGCTCTACATTTTTCCAGCTCCATGTCTTAATTCATCCTTTGCTTCCATTTGGAATACTATTCTTCCTCCTCTATGCACATAAAAACCTTCCCCAATTTTAAGGGCAGTGTCAGGTCCATCTTCTTTCATTAAGATCTTTCTTTCATTGACATCAGAAGGAACCCATTTCTGTACACCTTAAAATTTCAGAGCTTTGGATCAGTCCCTTTTTCATACTTCATACTTTCTGTTTCATATTAGTTTTTTCCTATTAGACTATAAAGTTCTTGACTACTGTCAGGTCTCAGAAAAAGAACTTTTAAAATGGACTCTGAACTGGGAGTCCCTCAGCTTCTTTTGCAGAGCCTGATGTTTGAGAGACAGACCAGTGTGTCAGTTACAGACCAGTGTGTCACAACCCCAGCAACCAATAAAATCATAAGTTAACAAGCCCTCATCCAATCAGCCACCATCCAACACAGCCCCTAGTAGGCACCCTCCCCTTCCGATGTCACTGTACCTTTAAAACACAACTCCCAGAACAGAGAACCAGAGCCATTTTCTCTTTCCTTTCACTGGCTCCCCAGGCAGGAGCCCTTTTCATGCTCCCACTTTCTTTCTCCCTTGACTCTGCCACCTACCTTCTCTCTGCTTCCTCACCTCAATAAATCTGTTAATATTTGACTTGTCGTCCTGCATGGATTCCTTAATGACTCTGTGCATAACATAATGGTGCCAAAACTCAGGAATGGAGGTGAGACTAAGGCTCACCTTTCCAGCCCCTCAGGGCAATGGGACAGCCTCTCAGTCACTCCATTCCCAAACCCGCACAGTTGTTTAGGCTGCCTTGAGATTGATGGCTTGAGTTCCCTGGCTCAGATCATCTTAACACAACACCGGCTTACATCCATGGCACTCAAATGTCTACAACTAATTTGACCCTAGGTAAGTGACATCTTTCTACCCAGATCAGTTTTGTGTCCTGCAGGCAGCTGCCCCACAGCATTTGGGCCCATTTTAACTCAGAGACCTGACCAGCTACCTGAGTGTTTTTTATTGGCCTGAAAAATCTGAGCATTCAGTCAGAACTCTGCAGTTCCAAGAGTGTTTTTCCATGCAGAAGTCAAAGTAATTCAGGGCATACCTTGAACAAAAGACTGCATACACTTCTCTGGTCCCTGACAACAAACCGGGGACACCTGCTTTGCTGTCGTGAAGGATTGTGGATCTGGGGTGTTAAGTCTCACTTGACCCCCCCTTCCTGTAATGCTTAGGGAATGTTTTTCCCCAAGTTTGTCTGGTTCAGGGAACACCCTGGTCTGCTTTTTTTTTTTTTTTTACATGGGCAGGCACTTGGAATTGAACCTGGGTCCTCTGGAATGGCAGGCGAGCATTCTTGCCTGCTGAGCCACCATGGCCCTTGCCTGCTGAGCCACCATGGCCCCCTGGACTGTTTTTATGTGGTGTCCTGGCCTCCTGGCCATGAACTCCCCATGAGCAAAGCCCCAACACGTGTCTGCCTCATGTCCCCAAGAAGATCATAAGCCTCACATAAGCCTCCCTCAAGCAAACCTCCATAAGCCTTTCACAATTCCCTTTAGAAAAACAAAAATGTTGGCCACGAGATGTCACTCTCAATTAGCACTTGGTCTAATGCTCCCTGCTCCCTGCTCCCAAGCTTAAAAAATTTATTACCTTCTCTGTGCCGCTCTATCCTCTATCGTTTCAACTCCTTCATAAATAACCTTCTAGGCTTTCTGCCCCTCAACAAATCTCTTTAACGCTGAGGAGTCTTTCATAAAAAAGCCATCTCAGCCTTCTGCCCCTCCCCCTACAGAGGCATCCCTCAGTCACTTCTTCAATCCCAGTGACCATCCCCCTGTCAAAGCCTGATAAATTGTCAGTTAATTGTTAACTTAATGTGATAAGTGTTTTATGTCTATTGAATTGTTAATGAATGTATTCAGTGTGTTCTATACGGGATATGAGGCCCTGGTCTAAATTTGTTTGTTGACTATACTCCTAAAAGATAAGTAATCCAACAATTAATTTTTAATGAATTTAAGTAAGCCTGTTTTAATGCTTTTCATGTTTTAATGCTAGCTGGTATATTACCTGGCTAATAAAATGGAAATTAATGCCTGTTTTAAGCAGTTAATGCCTGTTTATAAGCTAGTGTGTTCAGTTTAATTGTTAATTGGTATGTTCTTGCATTTGTATTAGTCAAATGTTCATAACTGGTTACTAATTACAGAAGTTCTTTTAAAAAGAAAACCTTTGGGTTTGCCCCCCTTAACTTTACCAAAACTCAGCTGGAAGTAGCCAAAGAAAGAACATAATGCCCCTGCTCCTTTTAAAAAATTGTTCTGAGCTAAGCTAAGGCAGTAACTCAAAACCAACCCCAGCTTCATTCAAGTCTATTTAAAAAAAGGCAAGAGGGTAGGCAATGGTGGCACAGTGGCAGAGTTCTCGCCTGCTATGCCCGAGACCCAGGTTTAATTCCTGGTGCCTGCCTGTTCTGGTTTGCTAGCTGCCGGAATGCAACACACCAGAGACGGATTGGCTTTTAATAAAAGGGGATTTATTTTGTTGGTTCTTCAGAGGAAAGGCAGCTAACTTTCCACTGAGGCTCTTTCTTACGTGGAAGGCACAGGATGGTCTCTGCTGGTCTTCTCTCCAGGCCCTTGGGTTCCAACAACTTTCCCCGG